>CM033469.1:252484801-252642301 GCA_019447015.1 Hymenochirus boettgeri | reverse complement strand
CAGAACCTCTAATGTGAAGGTGATATAGATGAAAGCATGAGTGGTGAAATGTCAGCTATGGCACCAGTAGAAAATTGACAGATTTCCACTTATATAGACCACTCTTGGAGGTAGAAGTATCCATTCTATCTCCCAAGGAAATGTAAATTGAAGAAGATATTCAGTGCCTGCAGCAGCAATAGAAAAATTCAAGGCTTTTCCAGATAGACATGGCAGAGCAGCTGCAGGCATTGGGCTGTGCATCTTTTCATAGAAGCACACAAGGTTGTTGTAATGTTACAGTTTTAGGGTTTAGAAGGGTGCTTTAAATTTATAGGAAATTATGTTTTGAAGGTGGTTCTACCCAAGATTCCCTTTCAAGATTCCTTTTTTGTGTGTACAAATTATGTCTTTTTATTGTTTCTAGCAGCTGATCAACATCAAAATGGGGTGTCATGAACGCCAGTTCGCTGGGCACGTGATCTGACTAATTAATCGGTATTCGTTGCCACCACTTTAAGTTACGGCCTTAAAGACGCCCCAAAAACCCACTCTTGACTCTCACTGACTATGCACACCCCTGTCCTGGCAGCTAAATGGTTAACACTACACCATTCACTCCAGCAACTAACTGGTTAATTAGCATCAGTCCTTCACAAGCAGAGTTAATTAGCATTTACACTGCACACTCCATTCAAACACATATAAACTTATCAGAGGCTAACTGAGTTCTTTTAGAGCATCAAAGACAAAACTTATTAAATTTTAGATTTAATATTCCAAAGGGTGGACAGTGCATATAATACTAAAATAAAATGGTGTTACAATAAAATGACATACAGTAAGTACAACAGTTATATAAAATAAAAAGGATAAAAATATTCAGACCCTACTCACTAGAAGAAGTCCTGTATCCTGGGGCAGGAAGAAACATTGGGTCCATACACACGTTTTAGCATGTCCCCAAAGTATGAACAACATTATTTGGGCTACCAGGCTTTTTAAACTATTTGATGAAACTACGCCCTCCACATGAGGTGGGAGTGTCCAGGAATGTCCAAATTTACGACTAGCCAAAAGCATTCATTCCCCCTCATTTAGGCAGACTCCTTATAAATGTAGATATGTACTTTGTATTCGGATATTGATCACATATTCCTCTCCTGTATTAATTATCAGTTCCTCCAATACCAAACATGACCTGTGTGTAATCCATATTTCCCCAGATATTAATATCTCACCTTGGCAAGGGAAGAAGGGCTCCATGTTGGGTATCCTATTAATGGGCATATTATTATATTTACAAATATAACATTGGTTTCTGTCTTACACATTCCAATACCGAAATACAATTATTTTACATGTATGACTTGTCCTTAAAATGACCTCTTAGTACCCACCAGACCCCTAGCTGAAGAGAATTCCAGATGCACGGTTCGGCTCCACATTGTCTAGAAAAGGAGACCTGGTTCCATGCTTGACTAATCGTAATATAAACAATAGGACTGTTCCAGGGTGGAATGGAATTTTTATTGGTCCTTTGCAAGAACTCAAACCACTATTTAACCCATTCTTACCAAGTCACTACACACTTTCCTGACATGGGGGATGGGGGTTACACAGAGCTTTGGCACTAGAAATCGCTAGTGCTTGGTTTAACCCATGCTGGTCAACGCCACAGCGTGGGTTAGTCCTAGTACTGGCAATTTATTTCTGTGTTTTGTCTACCCAAGATTTCACCACTAAGCATAAGCAAAAGCTCTCTGAGCTTTACATGTAATGCTTTACATTTTCGGGGGGAAAACATTTAAAAGGTACTATCCTACCTAAAGGGAATCAAATTTTGGGAGGTGGACATACCCTTTAATATTAAAGGTTGTTGTGTAGTATAATATTTACTGCCTTGTTTATATTTAGTAACCATGAATGCATCTGAATGGAAGAGATCTGCCAGTCCCCACCTGTCATGTATTCTAAACAACAAAATATGAGAATTACATTTTGAATATCCATGCCCAGTCCCCTTAATATTGCTTTTCTACCTTGAATATGCACAGAGCAGCAAGCATAAGTAAATCCAACAAGCCCTGCCAATTCATGGGTTTGGGGAGCAACAGAGACAACGAAAAGTCACTCATAAGCAAATTAAAGAAATCTTAAAGGGCACATCCACCCCCAAAACTAAAATTTTACCCACTACTGGCCCCACTATGCAGCTCCTTATGGTTTCCTGCAGTGCCTGTGCAAAGTTCAGGAAAGTGAAGTGTAGGAGCAGTCTGTTTGTCTTCCGGTACATGCTACTTCCTTGTCCTCCTGGAGGAGGCTGGCATGTTCAGTGGAGCCCTCCCCCTCCCTCCCTCTGGATCTCTGTGCTCCTGTTCCTTTCTGTAGTGTAGGGGGGATTTTTGTAATGTGGGGTAGAGAAAAAAAAGGGCAGGCAATACTTATGTCTGCCTCTGTTGTCCTGCTGTCACTGTTTAGCTCAGTTCCAGCTTTACAGGTGTGGTAACAGATGTTCATGGTTTGCTGTCAGTACTTCCCTATAAACTGGCATGTTGTGCACATTCACAGATTCAGTTTTTTTTTTTTATTATGACTGCATCTAGAGTTGAAAAGGAAAAGTTGAAAAGCTCCAAAATGAGAATTTTTACATAAACAAATGAATATTGTAAGCTCTCAAGCTTAGTGCAATGGCCAGACAAATTAAATGGGCAATCCCTTACATTATATAAATAAATTTATAATTTCATGGGGAATACATTGGGTTTTTCGGAGGTACTATGTTGGTGGGGGTGGGTAACAGGGACAGTGTTTATGTGTTGTTTAAATAAGGCAAAATATATAAATGAATAAAAGTACTTGGCATAGTCCCCACTCCTGTTTTGTAATGGAATCTTCAAAATGGACTGTTAAGCCACGCCCCAGGATGTTTTACAGGGAGGCAATGGAAGCTTACAAAGGAACATATTTAGCACTTGCCTTTTAGTTTTGTATCTAATGGTGTGCTTAATATTAGATTGACAGCAGTGTTAGCCAATCAAAACATTTTCTGAGTGTTAGTAAGAAGTTTCAAGACTTATATGTCACTTCCTTTGTAAAACATGTGACAGTCTTAGTAAAAACATTCTTCTCACTCTCACCTAACTCCACCCCACCCATCCCCTCTCAATAGACAAAAAAAAAGAGCTGCTGTTTGCTGGACAGGAAGGGATTTCTATAGATCAGGGATAGGCAACCAGTAGATCACTAGATGTTTGGAAACCAGAACTCCCAGAAATAACTACAGAGGGCTTGTAGAGGAATGCTGGGAGTTGTAGTTTGAATTCCCTAACTACAAAGTGCTTGTAGGGAAATGCTAGGAGTTGTAGTTTTCAAACATCTGGAGATTTACTGGTTGCTTATCCCTGCTATATATGATAGGGGGACTGAAAGGAAAAATCTCCATGCTCATTTCTCGGAAACAATGAAGTGAGTGTGTTAATCTTTTATTACTAGAGATGTCCGAACTCCGCAAAATCCGGTCCGCTCGGGGATCCGCGAATTTTCGAAAATACGAGTAACCCTCGTAATTTAAAATTTTTTCGAAAATACGTATTTAGGGAAATAAGAGAAATCCTTGTATTTTCTAAAATTTTTGAAAATACATGAAAACTCGTAATTTCGAAAATTTTCAAAAATACTAAAAATCTGCGAATCAGAAGTTCGGAAGGCGGAAAATCCGGAAAAATCCGTCGTTCGCGAACGAGATAAATCCGTGGCGGATCCGGGTTCGGATCCGCAAACTGGCCATCCCTATTTATTACATTACTTAAGCAATACACCCCATAGAAGCCCTGAACCTGTGTCCTGAACTGATAGAATGTAATAAGATTGAAACATGACAGGATTGTCTGGGTTCTTTATAGGACCTCAGATTTAGCTGTGAGATGGACCGGATCATGGCTCTGAACCCAGTTCTGGGACGGATTTCCGTGATTCACAGATTTTGCGGGAATTCCGCCTTGCAGATTTTTTCAAGATGCATTCGAAAATTCAAAGAAAATCTTATTGAAATTTTTGAACATTTTGTAAAAATTATACAGTAACTTGCTGTAAATAGTTTTGGGACCTGGAAAATGGTCTGAGGAAAAAACAATTATAATCTATACCAATCAGATTATTTGTAAAAGAATCTGATTGTAACTAACTTTGATTTGTTACAATCAGATTCTTTCAGAAAGCATACCAATCTAATTCTTTCTGAAAGAATCTGACTAACCAATTCTAATTGGTTACAATCAGCCATTTTTTTTTTTTTAGAAAGAATCTTATTGGTATACCAATCAGATTAAAGAATTTTATTGGTATACCAATCAGATTATTTTCCAATGAGAATTGGTTACAATGAGATTCTTTCTGAAACAATCTGGTTGGCTAGTATACCAATCAGATTCTTTCCCAATCACAATTGGTTACAATCAGATTCTTCCAGAAAGCATACCAATAAGATTATTTCTAAAATTGCTTGTGAATTTTCTCCCCAATTTCAATCAGCTTATTTCAGAAAGAGTCTAATTGGTTAGTATACCAATCATATTATTTCTAAAAGAATCTGATTGTAACTAAAGCTTAGGTACACGCAGTACAGATCAGTGAAAGATGACAGACAAGATCTGCAAGATCCTGTCTTCCATCTTTCAAAGATCTGCATACACACAGTCCTGAGCGTTCTTCCTATGAACATTATAGGGAGAATGCTTGGGACTGTGTGTTTTCATCGGCTGCGCTAGACTCCTCTACAGGGAGTCTAGCACGGCCAATGGAAATTTTCAGTCTTTCCCGAACGAGCGTTTGACCGACCCAATCGTTCGGTGGACGCACGCTCATCTGGGAAATGAAGGTACACACAATGCCGAAAAAACCCCGACTGTTTATTGTTACTGTGTGCACCCAGCTTAATTCTGATCAGATTCTTCCAGAAAGTGTACCAATAAGATTCTTTCTGAAAGTATCTGATTGTAATCAATTCTGATTGGATACAATCAGATTCTTTCAGAAAGAATCTGATTGGTAACCAATCAGATTATTTTCCATTCAGATTCTTTCAGAAAGATTCTGTTTGGTTAGTATATCAATCAGTTTGTTTCTGAAAAAATCTGATTATAACCATTTGAAAGAATTGGATTATCTGTTCCCCAGACCATTTCCCAGGTCCCAGAGCCATTTACAGTAAGTTACTGTATCATTTTTACAAAATTCCTTTCCAATTCTAATTTTCTTAAATTTTGGTGACCCTCTAAAATACAATGCGTAATCTCGAAAAACAGTTTAATCGTGAGGAAAGTTATTTTTTTTAAACTTCTGGATGTATGTATGTTTTTCCCAGACCATTTTCCAGGTCCACAGGCAGAATGGATTTTAGCAGTTTCGCCTATCTCTCAAAACCCTGGATTTAAATATCTTCCTGTATAGATTTATTAAAACAATCGATAAACAAAACAGAAAAATGTGTAGTGTTATACAACAAATATTAGATGGATAATGTCTGTCTTATCTAGATGTTAGGCGCACTTTATGTATATTTAACATGTATTTCTAAAGCATTAACATTTCCATACAATCCAAAAGGTGTGTGTATATTGTCCCTCTAATACCTATTGGGGTACACCCAATACGTTCCCTTCTGCCTCTGTAATTGTGTAAAATATTCATTTAGGGGATGTGACACTAAAACCAGGATTTCATAGGATTTCTTTTATTTCTATTTTAACATAATGCCTTTATTTTTTGTACAAATACCTACATTTTATAGTAGTTGTGTATAAAGATTTTATATCATCTGTATCCACATATAGCTAAACATACACCCACATATTTCCCACTGTGCACCAACGGGCAAACTTTTGCTAGTATATATCCCACTGAACACCGGCACCCAATTACCCAGGGAGTGCGGCAATTTTATCTACTATTTTATATTATAATATATATACATAATGCATATCTTTGTATAGTTATACTGTAGGTGTTTTAAGGTACGTCATTAGTCATTCAATGGTATCAATTGAAGATCCAAAATAAATCACCCTTTTTTTTGACATATTGACAACAAACCGATCAATATCTGCTCCTTATCTATCAAACTTGATCAGGTCAGAACATTTCTGTACATGTTTTGACAGATCTTTAAACCATTTTATCAATTTCTTTCAATCAGATTAACAAGCATCTGCTGTGTGTACTTGTTAGATAATCAATACAGATTTGACATCAATTCATATGTGTGATTCTGGGATCAATTCACTTTTTTAGCAACTGTAGATTGTTTTATCCAACAAGTAATTTTGTAAATCAACCAAATATAAGTTAATTTTGAAATTGTTGCAGGTATCAAAGAATCAGATGCTACAATTATTTTATTTAGCATTTTCTTATAAATCTTAAAGAATGCTCTGATAATGCAACTTCATTCCAGATGAAATTATCAAAAGTGGTCGCCAAATCAAATGAATTCATGTTTTAATTAAATTCTAAAAAAAACGACATAGTAAATATAAAATTGGGGGAAAGGAGACGAACTGACAGCAAATATGCAATAAATTGCTTAATGTGAGTACAATCTTCCTGTCATCTAGTGGCCTTTTTGAAAAATGCAACTAAAATGGCAAAGTCAAATTTTTTCTCCAATTTCATTTATCAGAATGTTTATATAAAATGTCGTGGGTGTTTTTTGCAAATGTTATTATTAGAAAATGGGCAAATATTCCCAAACATTATTGGAGTAATTTAGGCTAAAAACGTATACATCTTGATTATTATTATTTTTTTTAAACAAATTAGCTCACACTAGAAAAAAATGATTTCTCAATATCCCAAATTTTTCAAAAAAATTAATCTCTAATGTAAAAGTGTATTTGCATTGTTTTACTTTGAGCAGTTACTGTACATTGTAAAACAATACTTTGTTGAATATGCAATAAGGTTAGGTATCTGCCTAATAAGTTTTAAACTCACGTAACCTGATGTAATATTGGGTGGGCATTACACTTAAAGGGCATGTCCACCCAATACTAAAATTTAACCCTTACTGGCCACATCACAATAGTTATAAACAATCCTTACCTTACATTCCTGCCTCAAAATAGTTCCCCTGCTGTGCCCCTCCAAAGTCCAGGAAACTGCGTGTAGAGAGCAGTGTGTGACTCATGCTGTGCCGAGACTTCCTCACCTATCAAGGTGAGGCAATGCTCAGTGCAGCCCTCCCTGCCTTCAGCCAATCACGACGCGGCTGCCGGTCCCGCCCTGCCTTCAATTCCATGCAAGCAGAGGGCCTGAAACACTGCAGCAGGGGAGAGAGGGCAGGTAAGTAAGAATCGGGGACTTTCTAACAATTATATTAATGCGGTTAGGGGCGGTTGGGGCTGGGGAGCATGCCCTACCACATAATCAAAAGTTAAATTTTGGGGTGCGACATCTGCCCTGTTAAAGGCGTTGTATGTCTATTAACAGCACCGTGCACCTGATACAACACTGAAAATGTAAAATTTTGCACTATAATGTGGCACAAAACCTAAAATGTCCCGAAGGAAGGCAGTAAGATGGTGCTTCTTAACTGTCAACAATCGCTGGATGCAAATCAAGCAAAGTGATTTGTGCAATGCGGGAGCGTGGTCAAGTAAGTAGCACATTTTGTGTTATTGCATCCCCTTTATCTATTACTTCACAAAAATGCGTTTGTGCCAAATCCAAGTGTTTGAAAGGGTATCTCCTCTCCTAAATAAGAGTTAGCTTTTTTTGGATGACTTGAAGAACGGGGGGTAAAGAAGCTATGTTCTTCAATTAAACAGTCAGGAGCAGGCAGGGAACACAGACAACTTACCCGTGTACATGGTCTATCGCTTGCTTCTCTGACAGGTCCTAATGCGCCCTAAAATGTTCACACTGCGCATACAGTGCAAGGGAGCATCGGGACCTGTCAGAGAAACCAACAATGGAGCGCAATCGTATTCTCTGCCTGCTCCTGTTTAATTTTAATGCAACCACCAGCCTAAAATACTGGAAAAGGCAAAAGTAAACAAAAGTTATGTGTTTACAGTGAAAAGAAAGGAGTTTTTATTTTTTTCTTTTAATTACTTTTTTTTGTTTCAAAACCTGAGAAGTAGGAAAAAGCATATAAAATACTTACAGGGTTATTCAATAAAAGTTCTTATCATTTAAAATGGTGCTAATTTTGCCCCAACCAATCAGATGTTAGCTTTCAAATGTTAAATAAGTTCTGATTGGTTGGGGCAAAATTAGCACCTTTTTAAACTATAAGAACTTGAATCTCCCTGTTAATTCACATTGATTGAAGTATGTTAAGGAAGTGCATAGTTGACAATTTCTCAAAAACAATTAAAAAAAACTTTTCTATGGACCATTTAGGCCGGGTCTGCTTTTTATATGTCACATCTTACTTTTTCCCTTGCCATTACTTTGTAGATTCACAGTTTCTGTGTGTAGAAATGTGTTCTATTTAAAAAAATAGATTTAAGAGTTAATAAGTCAATTCTCCAGCTCTTCAGTGTATATCTGAAGATTTTCCAGAGAAAGTATAGTTTATGAATTTCCAAAACACAAAAGTCCATGGATGCACACCGCCTGGTGAAATGAACAGCTTTATTGTGACGTATATGTCACAATAAAGCTGTTTATTTGACCAGACAGTGTATGTCCATGGACTTTTGTGTTTTGGAAATATTGGTTTGCCGTGGAAGTGGTGCATGGCTCCATTGAACAGTGCCCTGAGGACCAACATATTGGTGAGTGTGGTATATCATTTTGGCTATATTTGTATAGTTTATGAATTTAAACTGTTATACTTCAGAAGATGCTGAATTGCAGCTTTATCTTCCCTAAGGTTTAGGTTTTGAACTTTTGTTAAATTTTTAATAGAACAAAATTGATCAGATCACTCTCAATAAAGATCAGTGACTAGCTCTAATACATATTGCCTTCAGCTAGAATAGACAATGTTACCTGGATGGCTACCAGTTGGGCACATTCTTTCTAAAAAATGATCAGTAATAAATTAGGCAAGGTCTGAATCATAAAGTTTAGGAAAAGATTTTAAGGTAATAAGGATACTTAGAGGAGAACACTCAAGCATTATAGGTGGTAGGTGCATCTTGATAAGGGATTATTATCATATTCAATCTGAGTAGTGATTCAATATCTTGTGTATGTTTAAATTTCTCTCTCACTAGCCAATCTGCTTTTAGGATTAATAATGGAAGAATCCACTCAATCATGTGAAGCTAGTAACTGGTTAATGACAGGAAGTCACTTGGCTGACTTTTCTAGTGAATGTCCAGACTGTGCACGGATCTATAGGCTAGGAACCAATTTATAAAGGAACTTTTTATTATTTCCATCAGTAGCTTTTGAGATATGAAACAAATGTGTTTTAATATCCTGTAAAAAAGACAATGATACTTATGATATAAAGAATGATGCACTTAATATGCTTATAAATGGTAATAACAAAAGTCCTTTTTGTTTTTTTGGAATGTTTGTTAGAAGCACACACAAGGCACAAGTTCAATTTCTGTTTTAAGAAATTCTTTTTAATTTGCTTTTTATACCTCTTGTCAGTTGAAGTCCGGAATCAATGATAGATTTCAGTTTCTTGTTTCCTATATCCATTTTTCCTGCTTGCTCTCTCTTGAACTTTTTTCAAGTTTTGATTTTTTTTCAGACCAAAGATCACAATACAAGAAGAGCATTCTCAAGTGCAGACATTTCCCAGAATAGCAAAACACATTTTATCTTTAGAACACTGACAATATATCTATAGGTAAAAGTCAAATAGGGATTGGTGCATCCTTTTTCAAACATTAATCTTCTCAAGTAAACCGCAGAAACATTTTCTACTCAGTTCATAAAACTACTAATGAGGCTCTGGTGAAGACTGAGGTCCAACAAAAATAAACCGGGGGCACTATATATATATGTTTTTTTGCCTTCCTCTGGGTCAACTGTTAGGTAGAGATGTCCGAACTTCGAAAAATCCGGTCCGCGCGAGGATCCGCGGATTTTCGAAAAAATCCGTAAATCCGAAAATCCGCGAGCGGACCCGTTAAAACTTATTAAAATGAAAGTTCGGCAAAATCCGCATTAAAAGTGGTCTAAATAGCCTTGGTAATGTTAACTTAATCACTCAGGGACCTGGGTAATGTCCTTAGAAACACGTATCAATGCCTACAATACCTAAAAATTACAGTCCGCTAGCGAGAACGGTATTTTTCGAAAATATGAGGATTTCCATAAAAACGAGGATTTCCGTAAAAACGAGGACCTCCGTAAACCCGCGGATCTCCGAAAAACGAGGATTCCCGTAAAAACGTGTAATCATGTTAGCTGCCATTGGCTAATTTGGGTCATGTGGCTTGCTCCGTCTTGAAAATAATCCCCAAAAATTCGAATTAACAAGAATTTCTCGTTTTTACGAAAATTCTCGTAATTACGAGAATCTGCGTAATTACGAGGATCTTTGGTTTTTCCGGGTCCCGGAAGATCACAGATTCTCGGAATTGCAGAGATACTCGTATTTTCGAAAATTTTCGTCAAAAAAAAAAATCCGCGGTTCGGAAGTTCGGAAGGCGGAAAATCCGGAATAATCCGCCATTCGCGGACGGGATAAATCCGCGGCAGATCCCGGTTCGGGTCCGCGAACCGGCCATCTCTACTGTTAGGTAGTGTTAAAAAGGAGGGTGAAAAGTTTTGACTTGATGGACATATGTTTTTATTCAACCTCAATTACAATTTTACAATGTATGTAAATGAAAAGTTAAATTCAAAATTATATTGAATTTAAAAGACCACTCCACCCTCATAATTACATCTATTAGAAAGAATGACCTCTTTAAAATATGTTGATATATCCTACTTTGTCCTCTGAATTCATTACTGTATGTCTGCTATGCTTCTGGATGCCTTGTGGAAACAGAGCAATTTAGTGACCTGGTTCTGAGCATGCTCAGATAAGGCAGCTAGGGGATTAGTATTCAGCTATTAGCTGTAAAGTCAACTTTCAAATCCATAACTGACTGTTGCTAACTGGAAGAACCAGGAAGCAGAAAAAGGGGCAACAGGACATTGTGCAACATTTTAGGTTATAATTAAATATTTCAGGTTTCAAAATATTACAGTTTCGGGTTTTGGGGGATGATTTATCTGTGCAGGAAGATAACTGACAAGTCCCCAGTTTGTTGCTTTAAGGTTAGACATGCCCTTTAAGAAATTATCTTTTCAGTTCCCTATAAAGTCAAGGGGATTTTTACATGTGTTTAAAGAGGAACCAAACACTAATAACTAATTTACTACTGTTCTCTATGTACACTTAGGGCTACTCTGTATAAGCAATGTAAAACCACAGATAAAATGTTTTACATTTATGTGTATAATAGGATGGCACAGTTAGAAAAACAGATAAAGAACTGATAATACAAATGCATGCAATATCTGACTGTTTCATATAAGTTTTATGTATATTATATTGTTCCAAGAACCAAAAATTGTGGTGTGGTGTCACATACATTCATGTGATCACAGTAATGTATACTAAAACCCATTTGTTTATAAAGTATGCCAGTGTGCAGATAATATGATATTGATTATGATATTGCCTAGGAATGTGCATTGATTATCTTTTCTATGTTTGTATAAATGTTTGACCAGATCCGTAGCACTTCCACTAAATGTAGTTGTAAATTAGCCTAATTGGAGTGCTTCCACAATTCTTGTATTGTATGTATTTATTTGGGAGGCCTGGTCAAGCCTCCATGTGGTAATAGCACCCCCAACATGCCCCTTTAATGGGAGGTCCTATGCCTTTAATATAAAGCACTGGATGGCCTCATCCCTCATTTTAAAAAGCCAAAGGGCTGGGGGGAAGTGAAAACCTGTTGTATGGATCCAGTGCACAACTATGAGAAATGCAAAGTTTGCTAATAGTAATTGAAGTAAAAAAGGTTAGAAGTTAGGACCTTCCTTGACGTGGTTGGAAGGCTTTTCATTCATGTGATCACAGTAATGTATACTAAAACCCCTTTGTTTATAAAGTATGCCAATGTGCATGGGGCCTATGCTTGTATGGGGCCTAATCATGTGCATTAATTATCTTTTCTATGTTTGTATATTATATTGTTCTATAATTTGCTTAGGAAAATCAATATTTAAGTCAATAGCATAGTGATACTATTGCAATTAAAATTAAATGTTAATGTTGTTTCACCATATAGTCTCTAGAATAATTTCCATTGGCCAAAATACTACACACTGTGTCACAACCTTTTTAGTATCAAGAACATTTTATGCTGATGCAATAAGAGGTGAAAAGTTTGCCAGTGCTATTTAAGGGCAATAATACTTGTTCCCCATTCCTCCCAATAAAGTACCCAGTATGAGGACCTAAAAGAGGACCTAAAATGTTAGGTCCTCCCCCCTTGGCTTACCTTAGAAATTCTGTCTTTGAAGTCACAATTGGGACACTGCCAATTGGAAGACACACTCTGCTAGAAGAGCATGTTCCAATTGGTCAGGGAACACAACCACGAGAGAGTGCAGGAGTTCTAAGGTAAGCATAGGGGTGAGAACCTAGTGGTTTAGGTCTTCACCCTGAGCATTTTTATTGGCTTTATTAGGAGGGGTAGTGGTAATGAGTTTGAGTGTTCTTTAATTTGCAGCAAATAATCAAAAATTTTACTGGGTTACTCGAGTTAGGTAACATCTGATTGCTTGATGCAGATTAACAGATTGGGCAAACCGTTTCACATTTTATTGCATCAGCCCAATTGTACTTTATTTTGTTTGTGCTTGTTTTTTAATTGATTCATTGCATATTAATGAGAATTTCTATCTTATATTTTTTTTTCATTGGTAATAAACAGGCATGCTTTTTTAGGATAAAGGTACATCTGCTATATCAAATGTTAATTCTAATGTTTGACAGGAGATTCAGTACTAAAAGTAAAGCCAGAGATTTTATTGTATTACCAAAGAAAACAAATCAACTGAATTATATTTTTATGAGATAAATGAAAAATTAAACCATTTCCCTGGATTATATCTACATGCACAGTATATTGGATAATTTTAAAGATAATGCTTGTGATAGCAGGGGTCTTGTATGGAAAGATGGGCGGCAGGCTTTGACATGAAAGACATTTATTTTTACTTTAAGCTGCACAGGGAGATGAACGGAAACTGGTGACTTCCAACAGCGGTTACGTGGAACCTATTGAATTTCTGAACACCAAAAAAAGATTAAAACTCAATTGGAATTTTTCTAATATTTAATTTCTCGATGATAAGTTCCGAGTTTTGAAAGAATCCATGGATTTTCAAAACTGACAATTCCGAATTGAAACCAGGTTTGTTTTTCAAAAATTGTGACTTATCACCAACAAGAAGTATATCTGTTGTATTCAATTAGATCAACTGGACTTGAAGTTTAGTTCTTGAAGACGTTTCGCTAGTCATCCGACTGGCTTTCTCAATTCAGAATGACTTGTACAAGAATCTGTGGCAATTATGTACCCTGGAAAATCTCAATTAGCATATCACAGCCAGGTGTTAAGGGTGTGATTAGATAGTGGCTAAGAGGTGTTATAGGAACACCCAGAGTAAGGTGTCAAAACAGCATTGTACATGGCAGACAGTTGGTCTCGAACCTCCAACAAGAAGAGGCTCTTAATGGAATTTTGCACTTAGATTTCTTTTTAGTGCTATTTTTTTTTTATTTACACTATTTTTTATTACAAACAGGTAGTATATTCCATCAATTGTATTTTGACACACAAACAAGCAATGTTTCAAATGCTTTTGTAATTTATTCCCACAACAATACCCATGCACACCTTGCAAACTGCAAATGGAATTTGTCACTCTCCGACATAGATATGGAAATAAAATGCAGCAAATCAGAGGTGTGGTATAAAGGATGACTTGCAATAGATAACTTTACTTGATTAACTAAATTTACATTGTGTTGAAAGAACTTGGCAGGTGAAAATAAAAAAAAATGTCAGCTCAGTTTAATTTCATGGTGAATCAGACAAGGAAATTAGATTCTTCTTTTATTAGATTCTTCTCTTAGTGTTACATGTTCTGATACTGTCAGTTAAAGATCAGGAGTCACTAGTTACAATTCTTGTTTACATTACAAATCTACATTTTTGTATAAGAAAATTTAAATTTGTTGCCTGACATACATGCAATCCAGTGCACCTGCTTGTTATAGATGCACTAAATTTATTCGGTGGGAGAAATAAAATGACTGAGAACACATTGAATTTAGTAGCTATTAAAATTATTATAGTATTATAGTATTTGAGGTTGAATAAAGACATACGTCCATCCAGTCCAACCCATCTAGCAATATCCTCATTTCCTGCCTAACTGTTGATCCAGAGGAAGGCAAAAAAACCCCACCAAATTTATGAAGGGGGAAAAAATTCCTTCCTGACTCCAAGTGGCAATCGGAAATTTCCCTGGATCAACTCTACTTTATGTATCAATACCAGTAACTTGCAGCATTCCTTGTTTGCAGAAACTCATCCAGTTTTTTTTAAAACTGACCAATGAACCTGCCATAACAACGTCCACTGGAAGACAGTTCCTTAGCTTTACTATTCTCACAGTGAAGAACCCTTTCCGACTAAAACCTTTTTTCTTCATTCTTTAAGGGATGTCCACGTGTCCTCTGACATGTTCTATTGGTGAACAATGCCCCTGATAGTTTATTGTATGGCCCGTTAATGTATTTATACACAGTAATCATATCCCCACGCAAGTGCCTTTTCTCCAGCGTACATAATTGTAACTTTTCCAGTCTCTCTTCATATTCAAGCTCCCCCAATCCCCTTATTAATTTAGTTGACCTTCTCTGAACCCTTTCCATTTCAAAGATGTCCTTTTTGTACACAGGATTCCAAAATTGTACTGCATATTCCAAATGAGGCCTTACCAATGCTTTGTAAAGAGGGAGAATTCCATTTTTCTCCCATGAATCCATACCTCTCTTTATACAAGACAATACCATGCTGGCTCTGGCTGTTGCTGCCTGGCACTGCTTGCTACCTTTAAGTTTGTTATCCACCAAAACTCCAAGATCCCTTTCCAACAGGGATTCGCTTAACACAGCCATTTATAGTATAAGTAGCACAAGGTTTTTTAAGTCCAAAATGCATCACCTTACATTTATGAACATTGAACCTCATCTGCCACTTAGCAGCCCAATGTGACAAACTATCTAGATCCCCCTGCAATGATTGCACATCCTCTGAAGTTTTTGATGGTCGACAAAGTTTTGTGTCATCAGCAAACACAGAAACCTTGCTGACAATACCCACTTCCAAATCATTAATAGATTAAATAGAAGCGGCCCCAACACAGAACCCTGTGGCACCCCATTTAGCACTTTAGTCCATAATGATGAAGCCCCATTGACAACTACTCTCTGCATCCTATTCATTAACCAATTTTCTATCCATGTACAAATGTGACTCCCCAGACCAACAGACCTTAGCTTATAAATTAGTCGCCTATGGGGGACTGTATCAAAAGCCTTTGTAAAATCCAAGTAAACTACATCTACTGCTATGTCAGAAAATTTCTACTTACTTCCTCATAAAAGCCAAGCAAGTTAGTTTGACAAGATCTATTCATCCTAAATCCATGCTGGTTTCTACTTATAATGTCAGTCCTTGAAACATACTCTAGAACATGTTCCCTTATTAAACTTTCCAGGATCTTCCCCACCACTGAAGTTAAACTTACAGGCCTGTAATTACCTGGCTGTGAACGACTACCCTTTTTGAATATTGGAATAACATCAGCCTTTTTCCAATCCAGAGGCCACCACCGGACATGAGGGAATCTGCAAAAATAAGAAACAATGGCCTAGATAAAACTGAACTTAGCTCCCTAAGTACCCGAGGATGTATTTTATCCGCTCCAGGAGATTTATTAATATTAACCTTATTTAGTTGTCACTGTACCATATCCTCAGTTAACCAAAGTGCACTCTTTTATACCATTATTGCTACTATACTCTATGATATCTGTACTTGGATCTTCTGTAGTGTATATAGAGGGGAAAAAAGTATTCAAGACATTTGCTTTATCGTCATCCTCCGTAACCAACTTATCCCCATTAATTAATGGTGCCACATTCTCAGTCCTCATCTTCTTACTATTAATATACTTAAAAATTTTTAGGCTTAGTGAGACAATTCAATAAGCTTTACGATAATGCAACACTCATTAACTTTAATTTAATATTATATTTTTTATTCAACTACGAAATTTTGTTGAAAATAACCCCCACCACCCCTCCCCGTTCGCCCCCAATACCCCCCACTATTCCTCTCTGTCCACCCTCCAAACCCTTCCCCTTACACCTCAGCCAGTCCCCGCACACACCCTGAAATTTTGGTAAAAATCGGTCCAGCCGTTAGTGTGCAGGAGTTCAAAATTCTACTCCCCCCCATTCACCCCCACCCTAAAAAAATAGATTTTTTTATTCAACTATGAAATTTTGGTGAAAATAACCCCCACCACCCTCCCTGTCCGCCCCCAATACCCCCACTATTCCTCTCTGTCCACCCTCCAAACCCTTCCCCTTACAACTCAGCCAGTCCCCGCACACACCCTGAAATGTTGGTAAAAATCGGTCCAGCCGTTAGTGTGCAGGAGTTCAAAATTCTATTCCCCCCCCCCCCATTCCCCCCCACCCTAAAAAAATATTTACTGGTAAAGGACTATATGCATACAAAATTTGGTTGAAATCGGACCAACCATATAGATTTGTATAGCTTGTAAGCTAGGTAACCATATGTCTGTGCAATGTCAGATACTCACCATTACAGGTGGAATTTCGAAACGAAACCTGCTTAACTTTTGTAAGTAAGGTGCAATGAATGAGCCTGCCAAATTTAAGCCGTCTGGCTCCACGGCAAGTTGGAGAATTAGTGATGAGTGAGTGAGTGAGGGCTTTGCCTTTTATTAGTATAGATGTGCTCCACAATGTTAGATATTACCAGATCCAACAGAGCTCCTTTTCTAGTAGGAACCTCAACCACCTGTTAGAGAAAATTATCCTGCAGCAAATTCAGGAACTCATCGCCTTTTTCTGTGATGGCAGTTCCACTACACCAATCAATGTCAGGGTAATTAAAGTCCCCCATAATGAGCACACTCCCCAAACTTGCAGCCCTTGCCAACTGCATATGAAGTTGACTCCCCTCCTCTCTGCTAGCATTTGGCAGCTTATAGCAGACACCAACAATGACATTACCCCCTTACCTGTTGCCTAATTCCACCCATATTGCCTCCACTTTAACATCCATATCGCCAGTTATCTCTTCTTTTAAATTTGGCTTCAATGCTTTTTTAACATAAACACATACTCCTCCCCCTTTCCTTTTTTCTCAGTCCTACCTAAACAAGGCATATCCTTCTAAATTTACAGCCCAGTCGTGAGAACTGTACATCCACGTTTCTGCTATACCTATTACATCATACTTTTTATTCAATGCCATCATTTCCAATTCACCCATTTTGTCAGCCAGGCTTCTCGCATTTTTAAACATACATTTTAGATTATGATCCTGTAATTTATTCGTACACTTTAATAAACATGCCTCCCTATCCCCTATGCTAGCCCCACCCCCCTTTCCGCCCACCACTGGCCTATCTACACCTGCTGTCCTCCTGGGCTATCTATCCCAGTGAGACTGCTAATACCCTCTGAGCCCAAACCTAGTTTAAAATCTCCTCCAACCCTCTAGCTATCTTCTCCCCAAAAACAGCTGCACCACCATCAGTGAGGTGCAACCCATCCCTACTAAAGAGCCTGTAGCCGACAGCAAAGTCTGCCCAGTTCTCAATAAACCCAAACCCTTCTTCCTTACACCACTCCCGTAGCCATGCATTAATGCTCCTAAGCTCCCGCTGTCTCCCTGGCTTAGCATGTGGCTGTGGTAATATTTTTGAAAAGACTACCCTGGAGGTCCTTGCTTTTAACTTGGTCCCTAGCTTTCAGAAATCCTGTTTAAGGACCTCACCTCCTCCTCTAACTTTGTTATTGACACCAATGTGAACCACCCAATAATCTGTCTACACGATCCAAATTACTTTTATAGATCTAAATAAAAACATTAAAATCCTTTTTTGATCAATGTTATAGACTTTCTTACCACGCAGCTTTATTATTAATCCTGTAGCTAAATAGTATTCCATTTTTCTAGATTTACTTGCAATCTTTTTTAAATGTTGTCCACGTATAATGAAAATGATCATTGTAAATATTGCCATTGAATTAACACTTGCGCTGTTACATTTTATTTCAGCATTGACTAAAGCAAATCTAAAGCCTCTAAATCCCTAACAAATCTCGGTTAATCTACTGTTAACATACAGTATTCCACATTTTGAGACAATGAACAAATAACGCTACTGATAACAACTGCCTTGCCTGATAATTTTGCTGTGAACTTTTACAAAATGAATCGGCCAGGATGGAGAAGGTCACAGAAACATAAAGAGGTAAAAATGCTGCTTTTTTATAGATTCAATGATCATTTGATAGATTCAATGATCAAATGTCAAATCTATTAACTATGTAATAAGTGTATAGCCAGCATAAGGCATGTCAGTACACAATTAATGCACATTATGTGCACGGCTGTTTTTGTGTGGTTTATAATTCAAATCAAAGTGTATGAAAGTAACAGAGTTAAGCTGTGTACTGCACATGCAAATTGATCTATAACTAAGCTGTTTGCTAAGCCAAATGGATAAGAGTTCTGGTTCAAATTATTTTCACATTCATTGAAATAAAAATTAGTAAATCAAAAATAGTATCAAACATTTAAAGTAGAATATGTGTTCCGGGGCCCCTCATCTGCTTACGAATATATCGGTGCACACTAGCCTCTTTTACTCTTCCTCCCAATAACTTCTCAAGACATCTCAAGCAGGCAAAGTTTTCTTAAAAATAATATCACACCTCTGTAAAGTAAAATGTAACTTTCATTAATTCACATTCAAATGAGCTGGATGGCCAGACCGTTACCCATCTGCACGCCTTACTCATTTTAGGATGCCCCTTTATTTCATGAATAAAGGCATGTATAGAGAAAGCATAATGTGTGCAGATATGTTCTGGCCTGACCATAAAGATTTTTTTAATGTAAATTATTAAAAGTTAGAATTTACTTTATGAGGGTGAATATTTTTGATTACTCATTAATATGCATTCTTGTTTGCACGTTTAACAGGTCTTAATAAGAAAGCCCTATACATCAACTGGCTTTTCTTCCCTAACCCAAAAGGAGTGTGCGTACATTGTTTACCTTGTGAATTATAGCATATGAGTTGAGGATTAACACTACATCATAGGACCAGTCAATGAGAAAAATATAGACTTTAAAGTTAAGAAGGAAAACTATAAGGCAAAAGTCTGACCATCACAGTCAAACATTTCTTTTGGTATTTCTGGTGATAACACAGTGGCTCAGTGGTTAGAATTGATGCCTTACAGCACTGAGGTTTTTAGTTCGAACCCACCCTTGGACACATCTGGAGTTTGTATGTTCTCCCCGTGCTTGGGTGGGTTTCATCTGGGTCACTCCAGCTTCCCCCACAATTATAAAGACATACTGATAGGTTGTATGTGTCAAAAAAATGTGCTTAGATTGTAAGCTCTTCAGGGCAGGGCCTGATGTGAATGCACACATGTAATTGTAAAGTGCTACAGAAGATGTTGGCGCTATATAAATCCACAATAATAATAATACTAGACTAATGTATGTACAGTATTATACCACAGATAAAACTTGTTTTATAATAATTATATTTTCTCCTTCATTTATTTTGGAAGTTGCTCTAATTGTAAAACATAACCTCTTTAATCAGAAACTGCAAACTGAATTTTCAACAAAATCCTCTTGCTTCTGAAAAGTAAACTAGGAGAAGTTGTTCCAATTAGCATTAGGAGGTATTTTATAGACACACAGATTCAGCTGAGACCATTTAACCCAACACTTGTGTCTCAATATCTTAATTTGATTTGATTCTTGATAATGATTCTAACACTTGTGTCTCAATATGTAAGTTGTTTATTAGTCATTTTATGATTACTGGATTAGAAGATTAGCTGTGTATTTTTGAAGAAGTTTACCATTAAATTAAAATAACAATGCTAGATACAGTGGGGACTATTTACTGAGAGATGCAACACAATCAGGGAGATTCAATAAAAGTTCTTAGCATTAAAAATGGTGCTAACATTGCCACAACCAATCAGATCTTATTTAAAGGGCATGTCCACCCTTATTATCAACTTTTGCCCTATAATAGTATACAGTCCCCCAGCCCGAACTGCTATAAAAATTATTTAAGAAAGTGACCAGATGTTTACTTACCTTCCCTCTCTCCTCCGACGCCCGGCCCGGCCTTCTGCTTGCAAGACAATGCAAGCAGGGGGTGGGACCGGCAGCCGCGTCCGTGATTGGCTGAGAGGCTTCTCAGAATGCCGGGGGAGAGAGGGAAGGTAAGTAGAGTTCTGGGGACTTTCTATTTTTTTGCGGTTGGGGCTGGGGAAAGTTATTCTATTATATGGGCAAGGGGTTTTATGGTAGGCGGAGGGATAGCAAAACGGGAGGGAGAGGGAGGGGGAGGAAGGGGGAGAAGGGCTGCAGTACGCATGACAAACTTCTCCCGGAGGCCAGATAGGATGCATGGACTCTGCTATCCTCCTGGTGGGCAGTTTTTGGGACTTGGGGGGGGGGGGGGTACAGGAGAACCTTATGGAGCTGGGATGTGAGGTAAGGATTTTACTACACTACATGGTGGGGCCATTAGTGGGAGGGATTATAGTTTTGGGGGTGGACATGCCCTTTAACACTTGAAAGCTAACATCTGATTGGTTGGGGCAAAATTAGTATAACTTTTAACAATAAGAACTTTTATTGAATAACCCTGAATATATCCTTCTTGCTAAACATTTTGCCTTTTACATAAGATTTTGTGTGACACAACACAAGCAATTTAATATCATGTTTGGAGCCATTTTTTGTGACTATTTTAATGGCAGCAAATAATGGCACATCTAAACTAATTATTAATCACCACCATTCTAAAATGTGGATGTTACTGTGGATGTGAATGTTAAAAAGCATATTCATATAATTCATTGGCTTATTATTTAGTTGTAACAGCTATGACACCTTTATATTCAAAGACCAGTTCTACTTGTAAAGTCTTTATTATACATTATTAGTTATTGACTATATTTTTGACCATTTGAAATTATTTAGCTATTTCCCTGCAAAAATGTCATCAAAATGGCTTCAATATATGTATCCATAATATCAATCGTAATCAGTAATTACAAAATAACTATTGCACCTTTATTCATGATACAGCCCAGTATTAACTTCCACGGTTGTTATTTTACATGGTTGTAAAATTACACTGCAATAGTAAATTACTGTACCAATCTTAACTAGAAAGGGAAAGTTTAAGTATAAACTTTGAATGTGGCTGGAATGTGGCTGGAAAGACCGCATTTTGGAAGGGAATTTGTTTGTTTGTGCTGCAGATTTTAAAACTCAATAATGCCAATGAAGGGGTTAAAAAAACAACCTTTTTTGATTATTGATTAAAATTAGCTTTTTTGACTTTAGTTACCCTTTAAGTATGTCTGCCACCGTAATGGATAAGTAGATTAGTAGGTGTGTGTACCTGGGTCTGATTAAGGAGGTATGTCTTTTTTGTGTTTAAAACCATAAAATTATCTTTTATTGAGGATAAATCTAAAATTTTTTGACTTTAGTTACCCTTTAAGTATGGCTGCCACTGTAATGGATAAGTAGATCAGTAGGTGTGTGTACCTGGGTCTGGTTGAGGGGGTATGCATTTTTGTGTTTACAACCATAAAACTATCTTTAATTGAGGATAAATCTAAATTAGTTTTTTTTTTTTACTTTAGTTACCCTTTAAGTATGGCTGCCACTAGATTTACTGTAGGTAGGGTTAAACCCTTAATTACTGTACTATGTTACTTAGATACAGGAAAAGCAAGCTATACAAAATATTTTAGATTACATTATCTTTTTGAGTCACATATAAATAAACTTGGATCCATTTTATGGACAGATTCTAGAAAACTTGAATTAATATTTATATGAACTGGAAAATATTTTTGTTTTAATTCATTTACTTTTGTACAAAATAGTTTTTGCACAGCATGAACATTTTTTGTGGCATTGTAGAACCATTTTAATAAGGAAATATTCGGAATATTATTCTTACTTCCCTTTTATATTTTATTTTATTTCTTTTCATCATAGACATGTTGCCATTCACCAAAACCCTATTTCTTGTCTATAGTCACTTTTTGACCATCCTTTGCAGCCTCTGACTAGCACAATAAACATAGAAAACATCTTTATCCTGTAATTTTCAAGTGCTCCTCAAAGAGATTTAATGAACTTTAATGACTACTTCTCATTAAAAAGCATATTGGCATAAAACCATTGTTTGTTTAAAATACTTCCTGTATACAATACAACATGTTATGTGCTTAGATCCTTTGATCTTTGCTTTAAAAGTAATTTATAAGCAGTGGACAGTTTCTTGGTATGCTGGGTAGGCCTCCCCAGAATTTTGTTAAAAAAGATGAATAAAACCAGCGAGTTTCATTCTGCCAGCAGATCCCATAAAGTGTAAGTTCAGTGAAAAAATGTGTGGCATATTATTGACCTTCAGTTATTACCAATATTGCACTTTATTATTGTCACTGTGTCACTTTATTTTTTGCTATTGGCTGAATTGGACTTTTTACTTACCCCTTCTTGTTCCCGTGCAGTGCTCTCCTTTCAAGGTATCAGCCCTCCCTCCCAGTGATGTCTGCAGCGAGACCTGGATTGGCCAGATCTACTTCCCATTTAACAGCAACGTGAGCAAGACCAGGATCGGCTGGATCTACTTTCCATCTAGCAGCAGTGCATGGGTTACCCGTGACCTCCAAGGGGATCCGTAGTTGGAGAACGGAGGAGGTGAGGTTGTTCCCGGGAGAAACCAGAAGTGCCACAAGTGGAAAGGTACCGGGTACTTGCAGTGGGAGTTGGAAAGATCTGATTACATGGGAGGGAGAGTGCTGAATCCCGGAGGAGATGCACCATGAGGAACAAGTGGGGTTTAAGCACTATACACGGATTGCTTGTACCTATCAAAAAGTGGTGGACACTTATGCAACAGTACATGCTTTTAAATTGTATATATGCACTTTGTTTGAATCAATATTGTTTATTTGAGGATAATAGTGATTTCATTAAAGGATTATTCCTTAATTTCTTCATCTGCTTCCCCTAAACTACCCTTTTCTTTTATTTTACTGGTGTACACCAGTTTTTTCAGGAATTGGAACCCGTCCTGGGTAGGGGTGGTGGAGTGATGCCTTTAATATTTATTTCCAAATGCCCTCGTTCCATTATGTAGTTTAATAGCCATACACACAATATTAATAACCCCTTTTGCCCTATTTACTTGCTGATTTGACCAGTCTATATTTTTTTAATGAGGTTTCTTTATTCTACCCACAGCGCTATGGCATTTGGGATGGCCGGTTCAGATCCACAGCGGATTTTGGGGGTCCGCGAATCACGGATCTCGTGGATTTTCCCGAAATACGCTTTCTGAACTTTTTCCTAAAGTTCGAGGATTCCCGACCTTTTGAGGATTTTTGGCTGTTTGGTAACCCTCGGACAGCTGAGGATTTCCGAACGGCTGAAAGTCCCACGGCTGGATGTTCGGGGGTTCTGCTGCTCAACCCGGGACCCCCTCCCGGGTCCTTAGAAGGATCATTGTGGCCCTTTGGGGCTTAAGGAGTCCCACAGCTCGAACTGGGACCCCCCTCCCCGGCAATTATAAGTACCCTTTTGGGGCTTAAGGGGTCCCACAGCTTGAACTGGAACCCCCCTCCCCGGCACTTAGAAGTGCCCTTGCTGCACTGACAAGTGCCTTTGTTCGGGGTCCTGCAGCTCCAAAACAGGACCCCCTTAGCTCTTAGAAGAACCCTTGGGGCTAGTGGTGCCGCTAATGTTGCCGACACCAGGCAACGTCACTGCTGCCACCAGTGACACCGCCAGCGCTGGCGACATCAACATCGCTGGTGTTGCTGGCGTCTTGATCCGACGTCTTCTTTCTTCTCAGCCGGCGACCTCAACTCTGCTGATGTCGCCAACACTGGCGATGTCACTGTGGTAGCCAGTGACATCAACGTCACTGGTATTGCTGGTGTCTTCTTTCTTCTGCCATCACTGTGATGATTTCTGAGCTCCACAGTGTTTGCACCTCTTTATAAAGGTTTGCTGAAGGACCAAATCCAATTGTAATTGGTTAATATTTCAATGGTTGCAATCATATGATCACACATTAACAGAGTGTGCAGAGTGTGCACATTAACACAAGTGTGCACTACTTCCGTTTTTTTGTTGTTTTTCCCGTGAGGACGTGGTCTTCGGACCATTTCCCAGGTCCCAGAGCCATTAACGGTTAAAGTTACAACTGCTATTTAATCCCTTATTTTTGGCAGAAATTTCTGAACTTCTTTCCCCATTGACTTTGGCAAAATTCACAGATTTTCGAGATTCAGAATTTTTTCGGAAATCCGCGAATCCTCAAGCGGAACGGATTTTCGGAAATTCAGACATCTCTATATAGGATGTTATTTTATATTAAAACATTCAAAAAAGGTATAATTGAGTGAAAGTAATCTCCTGGTTGGGCAAATTATGCATTTTAATTGCTGCCTAGAATTCAATATTTTATACCACCCTTTCCCAATGAATAGCTACTCAAACTATTAAAAAGGATGGTTAAAGATACTGACAACACCACTTTAAAAAAAAAGTTTAATCAATTGGGAACAGAAATCCCAAACAATAACAATGTTTAGCTTTGTAAAGCTGGGTACACACGATTAGATATTTCGGTCCGATCGACGCTAGTTCAGTGTATCGGTCGATCGGACCGAAATTATGAATTCGAATGTGCCCATGTCCGATCGACGTTCGTCCGAATCAGACAAAGGACGATCGGACAGGGTGGAAAACCTCGTCCGTACGTGCGTCCTCTATGGACCGCACGATCGGTCCGGTGACATCGGACGCGCTCTGCTTTTGCCGCACCGACAGTCCTTCCTCCTGGCCGACCGTTCGAAAGTATCGAACGGTCGGTCAGGAGGAAAAATCGCTAGGTGTGTACCTGGCTTAAGATATTCTCGAATAGAATGTATATTCAGCTACACACCTGTCTACCCCATTTCAAAAACTTTAAAACCTGTACTTTCCAGAATTCTCATCTATTGGCATTCACTTTTATTAATCCCTCTGTTATGATAAAATCACCTTCCACTGTGCTGATATTCCTGGGATACAGACTTACAAGACCTACTCACTGACTGGGCTAACAATGAAAAAATTTGACTCAGGAATTTGGGCTTAGAAATTGCTAGTAGTATTGGAAAATAACAGCACTCATGTGTATAAGAAGCAATGTGCCTGGCTGCAGTTCATATGTACACATATATACACCCTATTTTACGTAAACAGTCAATGAAAGGAAAAGTAAGTTTAATGTAACAGCATACTGTGATTATAGTAGTCTACTTTGAGAAGGTTTCTGGCAGAAAAAGCTTTCATAAACATGGACATTTCATGGGCACATTCATTTCTGAAATGTAATACATTTTATCTTTAAATCGTTTTGTTTTTTAGCAAATGCCACAGAAAGGATGTTAAAAAGTGAGAAATTGTCTAAAATTACCCTCACTTTTATTTTTATTGCAGTGAGAATCTCATTTCCAGTATGGATGATGGGAACAGTATAAAAGAAGGATTAGGCCATTCTTGATTCCTGCATTTATTGCAAATAATATTTTCTGTAGTGTAGCAGTTAGTGAACTATACTATTGACCGCAATAAAGTAGGTATTAGCTTTATTGTACCCATAGTCTCTTGACTCTGGACAAATGGTAAAGGTGGTTCCTTTCTCAATCACATGTTAGCAAGGAAAGTTTGAAATTATTAACAATAAAAAGCAAAAAAGAAGGATTAACAATCTTTAACCCATTTACATTTCCTTTAAAATAAAACCTCAATATCAGGAATTTCTTACAAGACTATACTGCAACAGAATAAAAGTGAGAACCAAGACAGAATCAGAACAGAACAGTTTTGCTTTACCTAAAAATAACCCGGTCTGGCTTTGAATACAGACTTTATTTCTGATCAAAGGAAGACAGTGTAACAATGTCTTTCTCCTGGGATTGCAGAGTTGAAAAACAAGTAAAAAGTTGGAGTGAACTTTGCATAAGTCAGGAAATGATATACGTCTGGTTAAAAACAGAAAATGTGAAAATACTGTAAGACTATTAATGAAAAATGTCTTCAAGGTCTAATTTTGAGTTTTTGACCTACTATTGGTCTGTAATTTACATTTAAAGTCCTATTGTATCAAAGTATTGCTGTAAATTAACTCGTCACACTGCATGACCTTGGATTATATGCACTACCTTTGTATGTAACGTGAGTGATTTTCACATATGTATCAATGTAATTGTAAAGCACCATGGAAGATGTTGGCGGTATACAAATCCATAATAATAATAATAATTAAAATGACCCTATAATATATGGTCTCTTATGAACATAAGTGAACAGACACAAAGTAAATGATGCTGGTGTAGATGGGTTGTTTAAACTTCACATCAAAAGGAGTATTCCACTTGTCTTTATCAAGACTTTATCAAGTCTTGATAAAGGGCGCTTGTCGCTCGAAACATGTCATGTGTTTGTGCAGTTTGTTGATTAAACACAATATTTTTCACAGCTTAGCCTGTTCCGTTTGGGTTCATCACATCTATTATCTACAGTCTAAATGTATTTGGTATTAATTTTTAAAAGATAGATAAATCTTTTATGTAACTGGATTTTACTGTTGTTATATTTTTCACAAGCAAAGCTTGTTAATTTATTCCTACTAGTGCCCTAAGTCTTTTGTGTGCTTTCTGTACTTTGTTCACTTTTTAGTGACCATGTTGTTAGTGAGCACAGCGTATTTACTTCTTAAATCAGTTGCTAATTATATATTTGACTATTTGCAGTGTTAATATGAGTAATGTATCAGCACTAGACAAAGAGAGTCTTGAAAAATATACAATTTTGGCAATTGTACCTAGGGGACTTAGAAGTCACATACTTCCATCTTGGGAACCCACACAGACCTTCAGGGAGGAATGGGAGCAGACACTCACTGAGAACTCTTCATTTACTAAATCTGCTTATTAAACACGATAAACAACTACAGCGCCAAAAATAAACACTTTAACCTCTGAACTCAAAACTGAACTGGATAAAACTTCTTTCTCAGAGTTAGAACAGACCAGATGATAAAAACTATTCTCAATAAGATGGAGGAAGAGAGCATCAAACACAAATGGTCAATATTTAATAGGGATAAACAAGATTTCTTAGCTGGCACACCATATAGGTGGAAACACAGAGCCAATCAGAAACGCAGACTCAAGAGATCAACCACATAGAATCATAGAGACTCTAAATACTCAGATTTATCTGACAGTGATGCAAGTTCTTTTTTAGGGGATACTCTACCCCTAAAAGAGTTATCAGTACGGAGAGGGGCAAAAGCAAAAAGACAAAAAAGGACAAATCCTCACAATAATACTGCAGACAAATAAGATAAAGCAGATATTAAATACTAATGATTATTGCTAGATAATTTACCTCTCTGAACATACACTTACAGAAGCACAATTATCAGTGTTATCTAAGGGCTTGTCTTTTTGCCCTGTGGCACAATTTGACCAGTTTGAGATTATTAAGGATTTGTTCTTGTTTTGTAGAAAGTTGAGACTGATCTGGCGCTTCAAACATTATACCATCTTTTGGCTACACAAATACCTGCATAACTAGATACTTCTCTTGTGGCTATAGAGGTAATTCCTGTACAGGTTGATACAACTTATATAATAATAACCACACAGCAGTATTCTACTTGTAAACCTAAATCTACTTTCTGACCATCTTTTGCAGAATATCCTAGCATAGATTTGTTTTTTTTACAGATGTACCTGGAAGGAGCTTGAGAAGATCCAGCATAGAAAGGCCAGCTATAATCTCAAAAAATCTGAACATACTGCTCTTAAGGAGTTGAGAAAACTAAGAGGTATTTTTTTTAAACCCTACGATAAAGGAGGGAATATTGTACTTTGGCCAGTTGGTGTATGTTGCAGAAGCAAGGAGGCAGTTAAGTAACAAAACTAATTATAAACAATTAACATCTGATCCCACACTGAGCTACCTTAGGACCCTGAAGCACCTGTTGGATGATGCATTAGATACAATGGGTATAACCCCTACTGAGGTGGCTTTTGTACTTGTGGAAAAGCCGAGAATAGCTACATTCTACTTAGTTTTCATTATTTTTTTCTTTAATTTTTTTAAATTATTATTATTAAGTGTATGTAATAGACTGATTCATTCTCCATTACTGACTGATGTACCACTTATTATATTTACTTACTCTTTTGCCCTTGTGAGTATAGCTGGTATGTTTTTTTGCTATGTTGGCAATTTCCAAAATGGCGACTTCTTACCTTATATAGGTATTGCCTGGCGATGACATCATCACGATGCGAGCAGTCACAGCATATGATGCACACTCTTGTGAGATTTGGGACTTTTTTAAACATGGCGCAGAAGTAAGTCATTCTCTTGCCATTGAGAAAGCTCACACTTGTGAGTGAAACACGTCTGGTAGTGAATCCCTTGGCCTCTCTGGCCATGTGGCTATATTATTGATACAGCACGGTTTTCTCTTTTGGGTCTGCACTATAGCTTCCACTTTACCTCTTCTAAGATGCTAGATAAGTATACATTAACTTATATCCACTGATAAGCCAGGCACTACTAAGATCACAGTAGTGACTTCCATCAGTATCTATCTTTTCTTTGGCTCTGTATACACCTATGTGCATAACTATGTAGATACCATTTATTTGTATCTTTGCATCTATCTATTTTAGCACTTTATACTCAGAATTTAGTTATGTTGCCACAGACAATATTTAATATATGTGGATTTAAGGAGTCCTAGGATTGCTTGGTAGTGATGGCCCAGTTCCGGGTTCTGCAGATTTACCTCGTTCGCGAATGGCAGATATCGCGGATTTTTTGGTCTTTTTTTTTTTTTTTTGCCGAACTTTCATTTTAATAGGTTTTAATGGGACTGCTCGCGGATTTTCGAATTTTTCTGAAAATTTGCGGATCCTCGAGCGGACCGGATTTTGCGAAGTTCCGACATCTCTATTGCTTGGCTATACAATTATAATGTACAGAAATATATTCAAAGGGACATTTGGTTAAATACCTTACATTCAGACTATTGGTATTGGATTACATTTGTACACATGTATATACTGTTTTCATATATGATCTATAATAGTGTGCCACAGATCTTGTTCTTCTTTTCTTATATAATTTGTATCCATTATTTACCTGATGAGCACCTAGCTCATAGTACTTATAATGGTATTCATTCCTACTAGTGGTCTTTTGCGTGCCTTAAATATGCGCCATAGAGGGCAAAGGAAAAGCTGAAATGTATCATTATCATTATAAGTAGAATGATTATTAATGCTGCGACCAATGTATCATATTACAGTGGCTCATTTGCATAACTTTGTTCAATGCTACCAAATAGCTAGTTAAAGTCAAAGAAAGGGTTAAGATGAATTTGCCTCTGTAGCTTTAGTACACAGTGAGCAGAGGGAATAGCAGTACATTCCTCCAATAGTTTGGTTGGCCAATTATACATCCTGCTGTTTTATACCAAAAAGGAGACTTGGGATATCCGCAATGGGACCTTCAGTCTCTGGACATATAGTTAAGTAGCCAACTTACTTGTGGGAGTTCTTTGTTACTCAAGTTTCATAGAATATTATTTGATAAATTCTTTACTCAAGCAAAGGGCCACGTCAAATGCAGAAATGGAAAATTATAGTTACTATAAAATCCACAACAATTCCATAGAAAATGTAAAATACTAACATTAAGAAACCTATTTTAATGTCTATACTGTCTATATAGAAACTATATCTGAATTAATCACAGATGGAGGAAAACTGCTATCCGCCTCATGAATACTTAATCAAATTATTCAAAAGTCAGAAATATCTTAGTTCTGTTCTGCTCTAAATTGTAATAAAAATATAAATGACCTTTATTTTAATTTGGGGGATTATACTGTATATTCCTATGTGCATAGGTTAAGAAGTAGAAGATTAAAGATATATAGACTCTTGTAGTTCAGAGCAGGAAAAAGCTCTAGTAATTTCTAGGCTTTAATGTAGGTGAATTTCTGGGGTCTCAAAGCAATACATTCCCAGGCCCCAGATTATGATTGGACCTGATACAGGAGTACATCCTGTATTGCCTTCATGGAAACCTTTGGGGCACTTAAATCTGGAAAAACATTGTACAATTGTAGGGAGCTATAAACCTGTTCTGGCAGGATTTGGCCAGTAGGGGCCACTGTGTAAAAGTATAAAAAGGAGAGCAACCATGTGCTCAGACTCTTTCTGACTTCCTGGAGTTTCACAGAGGAGAGGAGATGAGCTTGGGATCTAGATAACAGGTAGGCCCTGTGGATTTGAGATTAGATTCTGTTATAGATCATTCCAGGAGTGATAGGAGTAGGGTAGCTAGTGAGCAGCCTATGCTCCAACAAGGAGTTTTAATAAGGACTATAGTTCTGAGCATACCACCCAAGAATAGGGACATAGTGCTAGACATAGGGGTAGAAGATTACTCTACAGTGACTTGATTGCTGGGGTGGCATTTACAAGCTGATTGTTATTAATGCTGTTTCTGATTCCTCTGGTTTGTGAGTATTTGTGTGATATCTGTGCCATTCTATGCCACCTCTACTATGCTAATTACAATGCCTTATAAATATTGTTCTTTTAATAAATAAGATACAGTTTAATTTCAAGAACCACTGGCACCCATTTATTGAATTCTACCTAGAGTGGAAGTTCAGCAACACCCTGCCTCAAACATATGCAAAGGGCCCACTCCTGATAAATAAGAGTCTTGTGCATAGAATTTGGGTAAGGCTGACAGTCTCTAGATCAATTAAGTACCCACATTTTACTATTGCCTTACACAATAAAATGTGCTCTCCACCAAAATAAGTTTAAAGGCCTGAATAGACTGCATCGATATTCTGATCAATTTGGCAAATTTGATCCAAATCATCAGAATATCGAGGACATTTTTCCATGTTTTCAATAGACAGATAGGAGATATCAATCGCCCAAAAAATTGAATGGGCAAGGCAGAAATTTTTACGTTGACGCAATCTACTGAAAGAGCTTTCACTGGAATAAACCTTGCGAGGTCGAGGTTTTGGTGGGTTCCCTAGAACATACTAAATTTTTGTTTGGGGGGTGGACATACCCTTTAAGATCACAATTCTTAACGCTGCTAATGTGTTGAAGTATAACATGATTAAAACGTTTTGAACATTGTTATTCAAACTTCTGCTGCAGTGTATAAGCGAAGACCTTTCCATTCCCACTTGCTTAACATGTGTTACTTTGTTGGGGAGGGGGGGGGATAAAAAGAGGGGGTTTAGGTATATTAACTTGCTGTTGCATCAATCAAAATGTTACTGTGCTGTTGGGGAAAACAGACAGAGACAAAAATAATTCTGACAGTTCCAGCAAATTATAGGCATTTGGCAACTGCAGAACGTGGATGTAAAAATGTGCAATAAATCTTGATAAAAGTTTCAGGAATCAGTAGTAGCAGATGGTCTGAGAAGAGAGGAGCGGAACAAAGATTTGAAATGTTTGGATTGAGAAATTCAAAGAGTTGTTGAAATGAACATTTGTTGGTAATGCTGGGGAAATACAATATGTGTATATAATCTGCACAGAGATGGGTGAAATAAACATAAAAGCAGAATTTTGCCTACTGATCTTAGAGTCACATATGGTTAACATTAATAGGATATTATCTAGGTAGATGCATTGGAAACAGTCAGGGAACAGCTCTACGATGGCCCAGCTAGAGACCATAAGCTTGTGGCAGTGGAACAATAACAACCCAATAACTGTCCTATCCAATGGACAGAGTCAGGCCATAAGGCAAAGGTGCTATTATATTACAGATTATTGCCCACAGCCTCTTGGGCATCTATGTTATGGTCAAAATGGCATTTTTGATGGGAAATTCTTTCCTATGTTGATCACACATTGATAAAAAATATGTTTATATAAATAAATGAAACCAACGATATTTGTATTTTAAAATATGGGGGGGTGAAAGTTTTGTCACTTGTAAAATAGAATTCTATATTTAAAGAAAATCTTTATGGGCAGATTTGTGGGCATTTTGTGTTGACTACACCTATCAATATGGGATCAGATATAGAGGAATTGCTGTCTATTAGAGAACTGTAAAATCAATTAATAACACAAAATAAAAAATCCAAAAATCTATGGAAATGTAATGGTCTTCATCAGGTTAGTCAATCCTTAGTGTGTATACACTTATACATAGCGAATAGGATTCTTGTTTAAGTACAGTACATTAAAAGGCACAACATAAAGCATTAATATTATTTGTAAGAGTTGGCCAGGGATGTTTGTTATTTTTGGGAACATAAATCATTAATGCAAACATTTTAACATTATTTCCCATCACTAGTTATACATGAAGACATAAATCAATGCTTTGCTGAATAATTCTCTAAAAAAAAATCCATTCCAAAGTAAATAAGAGCAATTTAAGACACAGCAGGGGTTTCTCAAACTGAAAAATGATTTTCTGGTTGAAATTTCAACCCAGTTGTAGTTTAATGATTGGATGAAAATGTGAGACTTAGCAAGACTGCAAATGGAAAGAATCTCTATATTGGTAATATATATTACAATATACTAATTCCCTAAAACTGACCATAATGACAGGTGGCAAGTTGCTGGGTACAAAGTAAAATAATGATTTTGCTGGATCTGGATGGAAGGCATTAGCAACATGAGAGGGGGGGTTGTGGTTTGGCTGTTTTAAAAACTGTAAGACATTTTCAGGGACATGCTACAGTATATCGGGAATCTGTGTTAATTGCCTGCCTGAGATCCCACAATTCAGTCATCACTTTGAGAGCTTTTCTGCATTGTGGAATTGTGGTCAGGTAGGGAGCGTTGGCTTATGCCTCCATTCAGGAGACATTTACTGGGAGATGAATTATGAGGCACTAATGGCTTCCAGTGTTATATCGGGGTTAGTATCTGTTTAACTTCTACTTTGCTGGGCCTTCACCATTTCCATTAATGGCGACAGGTGCCCAATGCAAAAAGAAAATCCGTTTTCAATGGAGTTGTTGCACCTCACAGTGCCTTTCAGTAAATCATGGTAACTGGTTACTACATTGTTGGAAGTTATTAATATTATATAGCATGTAATATCGATATTAAATCTCCCTGCAAGTTTCTCTAAACATAGTAGCGTAAAATGTTTTTTTGCATATTGCATCAGGTGCTCGCCCCAGTTATTACAAATGCTACTTTAGTGTAAAGGCCATGCTCACCCAATATTACGTTGGGTAATGTTTTACACTTATTTCCCTGTTAACAGCCTTTATTGCATCTCCCTATTTATATTTGTGTATTTTTTCTCTTATTATATAAATTGCAGTGTACTCCCATATTAATTACCATTCATCTATTATAGTCTGTCATTTTTTTAAGAAAGTCTATTTTATGTTTTTAACTAGGAACCTTACCAAAGAACATATTGAGGGAGATTCAATAAAAGTTCTTATCGTTAAAAATGGTGCTAATTTTGCCCCAACCAATCAGATGTTATTTAACATTTGAAAGCTAACATCTGATTGGTTGGGGCAAAATTAGCACCATTTTTAATTATAAGAACTTTTATTGAATAACCCTGATTGTCTTATACAAAGAGTGGTATATATTATAAATATTCTACCTTTTTACAAAGCACTGGTAAAACCTCATTAGGAAGAAATAGTGGCATTTTAGAATCTTGCAAACAAAAAAATACCTCTTGGAACTTGGGAAGGTTTAGAAAAGGGTATCTACATTAATAGGGGGGAATGAAGGAAATTGACGATGAAGGCTGACTAAGTAAGGGTCACACAATTACTTTATACAAATACAATAATGGGCCATGTGGGTATTTTTTAAATGGCAAGTTCACCCCTGTAATCAAAAATTTGTTATAGGTAAATCACCCAACAAACCCCAGAACTACAAAAGTTAAAAAAGTGAAAAATGTAAGTCTAACCTGAAAAGCTGCCTGACATTCTGTTACCTTTCTTTTAGCTTCCTGGTTCTTTCAGCTAGCAGCTGTCAGTCATAGAAGCAATAGATTAAAGCACAGCCTCCTCTGAGCATGTTAAAGCTTGCTAAAAAAAATTAAAAAGAGGCCGCTTGATGAGCTTGATGACAAGGCGAAAACCTTTTAAGAGGGAGAGAGCCCTGCATTTTCTTTAACTATTGTTGTTTTGGGTTTTGGTAGGTGATTTATCTATATATATATTTTTTTTATTATTATTAGCTGAATATTCCCTTTTAAATTAGAAGGAAAAAATGTCTACAGGTTCAGAAAGGGATTTTTACAGAAATAAAGGTAAAACTGTAGAACTCTCCTCCAGTAGAAATGCCAACCAGGGTCTATAGGGGCAACATGTATTTCTGCTAAAACACAAAATTATAACTGCCTTGATAGTAGAGAGACAATGCATCTCTTAAATCAAGGCAGACAGCCAAGAAAAAGCAACAAAATGTAACAAATGTAACAAAAGTAACAAATAGCAAATAAAATAAGTTTGCGATCATACAATCCATGGATCGTATGATCGTCAGCCCCTGTATGGGTGATCATCCGTCAATTGTTGAGGGATCAAAAAACAAGCAAAAGTGACTAATCTTACAGCTAGTTACACTGTCACCTCATAATGTAGGTTGAAGGAAAGCAGTGAATGGACCTGCCTTGTATCTCACCGTTCTAGCAGTTTAAAGTGGGGACTTATATATTGCATAGGGACATTGTTAATGGTTAATTGGTTTTATTACATAGAAGGGACGATCATTCCCTCACGCCACCAGGCTATACTAAGAAAGTAGCAAAGGGGCAGTATCTAGTGGCAGTCTCACTGAGAAGCCCATAATACATCCCCAAGTCTAGGTTTACCAGATCAGGGATTGAAGGACATTCTTGCCTTGCTTTCAGTCTTGCTGAATATTTAGGGCTATTTTCATATGAGCGGTATTGTAGTGTAGTTGATCCAGATATTTAGAAAATGGTATATGTAGCGTTTTATCAATGGTGACTGGTCAAAAACTGCCTGTTAAATGGTAAGAAAGCACGGAAATAAGCTGCTTGTGTATAACTATATAGGTGTCAAAACAGGTCAGTATAAAACCGACCCTGGCTAGATGAGATTCTGATATTAATAGAAACTGTTCTTGTTATTCCTGGGATTCTTCTAACTGCCATTTGGGGCCAGGAAGAAATTATTTTCTTCATAGGAAGTGTAAAAATGTTACACTTTATAGACATATGTCTTTATTCAAGCTCAACTGCTATGTTACGATGGGTGGTATTTATAAAACTGCAGAATTGGAAAGTCCAATATTGTGGGTTATTGTAAAGTTAAGATCATGGTCATAAATGTACGTCCATAATCTTGATGTGTTATTGAATAGGCATTACCACGCGGTACTACAATATCACATAGTATCTGTAATTTATGACACAGTTGTAAAAGTAACAATAGTTAAAGGCATGATATTGGAAAAAAAGCAATACCGCATCTTTATATCGATCGTAAATCTACCGCGATCCCTCATAGAATACCATTACAGTATTTTACTACTGCATGGTATTCTATGGCCGAAAGATCATAAATGAATGAATGTTTGCCATCAATGTACAATCGCGGGCGTACATGTATGGCCGCTGTCATTCATTAACGCGTGGTATCGCTAACATGTGATAACACTCTAGCAAATATGGCCCTATGCTCTGTGTGTCTGAGAACAAAATACTGTTTATGTTCTAATAGAAAAAAAGACAGAAATTCAGCACTTTTGTAGTGAGAAGATTTTCAGTAGTAAAATTTTATTTTTACCTTCCAGTCAAAAGAAGGTTATATATATACTTCTTTGAGTAATCTGGACAAACCTTGAAAAAGGACCTATTGATTCTTGGAGGATACTTTAATCTATCCCAGAATCCCTTGGTACATTGCTCTTTTGGGAAATCTCTTCATACATTTATTGACAGAGAGAGATAAAATAAAACTCTTAAACCACAGAAACCTGAAGAATAATGTTAGTTTAGCCGATTTTATTTCTTCCTGAGTGTATAAAAGCTTTAATCGAATTTAGATTTTTTTTTTCTTGGAGTTACACTAGATAAAAACAGCTTTGTATAATACAAAAAAAAATTAAAATGTGATATAACACAAGTCAAAATATAAAAGGGCATATAGGTATGCAAGTGAACTCCATAAACCTTTTACACTGCACTTATATTAACAACATGTATATGACAAGAAATGTCATCCTTCTTACAAAGCATATTTTATCTTCACAGTAAAATTTCCATATTGGTGCCCTTAAATACCTGCTAAAGGACCCTTTATGGTGGAAGTATTGTAATACATTTTTTTACAATAAGTTAAATCTTGCCATGATTCCAGAAAGCAAATGATTACATTTCAGCACTAGTGAACGTATTTTCGAAGGATCAATATCAGAAATTTTCGATTGCGGTGGTATTTTGCGATCATGTCACAACTTACCAACTGCGTCGTAAAATACTGATACCGCATGGCATTTTACTATCGCACAGTATCATGCCATTACCAACCGTAGTGTCTATCTTTTATCATTCCCGTTGCTACATTTTTGTCATCTAAGAATTAGTTTAACTCTTTTTTCAGAGTTTACAGGCTTATTTTCATTCTAGTATTCGGCAACTTTCATCAATAGTGCTTTTACATACACTAAAAGAAAGAAAGGCAAATGCTGCCCTCCCCACTAGAGATAAAAGTTCGGTTTGTTTTTAAACTTCCAAACTTCAGTAACAAAAATGGACTGAATTAAAGTCAAAGGGGACAAATAGTCTGAAAAGTTCGGATTAACTACAGTGAAAATAGCAATGGTAGCTTAGTGTAAATGGCTCTGGGAACTGGTCTGGGGAACATGTATATATCACCAAAACTTGTTTACACCATCGGGCAATTATCGGGGCTTCCACATTTAATTTTCGAGGGTTACCGAAATCAAGCAATACATTCGAGGGTTACCAAATGTTACATTCGAGGATTACTGAAATCGACCTCTACATTCGAGGGTTACAAAAATCACGTGCTATATTCAAGGGTTACCGAAATCAAACACTACATTTGAGGGTTACCGAAGGGTTATCGAACACCGTATTTTAGGGTTATGGAACGCTAAATTCGAGGGATGTTGATTCGAACTTTCGATAATTATTGAAAATTCAGAAAGTTCAGAAGTTCGAAATCTGTTCGAACTGTTAAAGTTTGTCTCGAACTAGGGTTTGAGTTTAGTTTTAGTCCATCTCTTCTAACTACTAGAAAAAACGACCCACCACTGACCTCTCTAATCAAAAAATGAAAAGTCAGGAAATTATTTGCTGCTCATTAGAATTAAGGGCTGAAACGTCAGAAACCTACAGAATTAGAGAGGATTAGCTGAGTACCCGGAGTTGCCCATTTTCCCCCAATGATCCGATCAGCAGCCCACACCCATTACCAGTCCCAACCCTTGCCCAACACTTTCTAACCGACCCTACCTGCAACCCATTTAAACTCACCATGGCTTATCCAACCTGCAAATCAGTTAAACCGTGGGTTCCAGAACCAATGTAGGACTCTTATCTCCAATTGAATTATGCAATCACTGGATTCACCAACAGATGACAGCACAAAGGCCAGATCTCACCCCTAGTTATCTTAGGAAATCACCCGATTCACCACCATCCAAAGGGATAAGGGGTGGTTTGTTAAAGTTGTGAAGTAGCCTTTGTTTTTTCCCCAGTCCTAAAATGTATGTATACCAAGTCTCATCAAAATTGTCCCAGTAGTTTGGAAGTTTTTCTGGAACATACATACATACATTGAATTCTATTTTAACATGTGAAGTCTGTCCCTTGCTAATTGCCAAAATGTATATCACTAATATTTTAATGCAACATTTAAAATGATACATCCAGTATATAATCATACATATGAGTCCTGATAAAATAACCTGTGTATCTCCACTGAGTATAACCGTTTGTTAATACAATCGTGGTCCTGTGGTTCCATCAACCGCAACTTGAATTTAAAAAAAAGTTCATACTGCTCATAGGTATGATCGCGGTTGTCTAATTTCGGCATTCCCCTTGGATCTCTTGCCTGACAGACTCATGCAGGGGATCCAAATTAGGTTAAAAGAATTTAAAAAACATGTACGTAAATCTAGATGTCAGAGGTAAGTCCCTACACGTTTCGGATAATCCTTCATCAGGAGACGACATTTATTTTGATTTCTCCACAATGCTGCTTATGTAAGAGTTACTGCTACCTGTCGGTTTGGAATATAAATTTGGAATCTAATTTTTTCATGATTGGGTTTATTTTTATATTTAATCTCTAGTTTTCAATTATTTTTCCTTTAATTCTCATTTAAAATAACAACTTTTTTGTACCTAGTCTAAGATGTATTGATTTAGAGCTATTAAAATACATTTGTACATGATATAGATCTTTCAGCTATATAAAAAGTCTTCATTTTCTGGACAACATTCATTTTAAAATTGGTTGCTTTAATGCATGCACTGAAATGTGCTCTAAATTGATTCCATTACTGAAATAATAAGTTGCATTTTTGCTGTGAGAAGAAATATTAAATACCTTTTTTAAAAGAATTGCTGCATTTGGGAATTTCTTTAGCTTGTCACGCTTTTTCATTAATCCGGTCAAACAAATTGTAAAATCTTGTAAAATACATTTATTTGTAAAAATACAATATGATCTTCAAAATACATTTATTTGTAAAATACAATATGATCTTCAAAATACATTTATTTTTACCTGGTCTTAATTTTTAATGCAATTCTTTCCTTTGAGGAAAGCATACTGCAATAATACTTTAGGTTCTATGAATGCTAGAATGCTCTGGAGAAGTAGAAAAAAAACACGATTTTAAGAAATATTTTACCTTAAATTCATAGATGAATAATGTAACCCTCTTCAAAATACACTTTATCTTAATGCTGTATTCATAAATATATTTCATGTTGTATATTTTGAATTTGCAGCCTTTACAATTTTGTTGTAAACATTTAAACTATTGAAATAAGCCAAATAATAATTACATTTGATTTTTTTTTTTGCAAGTGTACAAAAATAATAATTATACAAAAATAATAATCATACAAAATAAAACAAATATGTTAATAAGAATTTATATCTATTTAATTTTTAACAGGTTTATTATTTTATTACTTGCAAATTACAAATTTAAATGCAACAGCTGTAACTGTAATGGTGATAGGTATATGTAAATTGCATGAGGGGTAACTCCCCTTCCACAGTGTTGGCTGATAATGGTTATGGGCGGAGCATGCTTGCCCTTACAGAAAGTCAGAAGGAGTCACAAGGAGTAGTTGTTAAGAAAAGTAATGAGAATATTGAGCCTCAGCAAAACAAGTACTGGATTGGAGGCATGCAGCAACACATACACACCTCACAGCAATGTTGGCTTTTAAACTATTTAGATGTTAAAGTCGACAAACACCTAATCTTCTTTAACATCTTACCTGTGACATTCCCCATCCATATCACATGTTTTGAACGACGGTACAGCTGTAATGTTGCTTATGCAGTGGATAGGGAGATCTGGTTCAGGAAAGTCACAGGAACGTCGCCAGTAAGTTTCTGATGTATGGGCACCCTAAGTGCAACTTACATTAATATTTTTTTCATAAGTAAGATACTTAGGACTATGGTGTTCAATCTCAATAAAAAGGCAGTTATCAGCCTTTAATAAATGAACCATGCCATACATTGGCCAATTTTTCAACCTATTTGAAAAATTGGCCAGCTTTTCTAGTAGTGACTGGTCAGGCAGACCATTTTCTGTTTCCCCATCTTCCACATCAGCTTAGAATGTGCTGAAGACTGACGGCACACTCATTCCAGAAGAATCACCCTATGGATGGTCTACTTAACTCTTAAACAGATTAATATTTTGTCAATGAATTATACATAATCTTTTTTTTATATACTATATATTACCGAAGCCACACATGGGTCAATTTTCCATCTGATACGATCAGATCGACCCATGCATGCCAGCATGTCGTTTACATATTTATACTATATATCATCCATACTAATGTTTTGTATGCTTTTTTGTATTTTCTTTGAATGTTGACATTAAAAATGTAAGTTATTTGCTTAATGAAATAAAATGAAAATAAGTTTTTAAATACCAACCTCTTGCATATGCATTTCTTCTCATTGCAAAAGCTAATTACAGAAAATACATATTGTTAAATATTTTAACTCTTTACTTAATAAAGGGGAGTGTTATGAAATACATCATAACTGGAGCAACAGTAAATAACTAATGTGTTAAATTGAATAAGGGATAACAAATATTTCCCAGCCTGACCTTTGCCTGAACTTAAAGTCTCAACATGTACCCTAATGAAACAAGCTCTCATCATTACACAAAGAGTTTGATTGACCTACTATGGTAAAATATAGTTAAACGAAATGCTTGTTCTGAGCCTTCCTAGGCAATTAATTGGTTTCAAACTAGCAATTTAAATACTTTAATGAAGCTTGCAAATAACAAGTAATGTTTTTAATTCAAAAAATGCACATTTAGAGTTCTCTCAAGCATCAGCTGTAATACCACCTGGATTAACAGATGTCTTGGGTTATTAAGAAAGGAAGGATGGAAGGAAGGAAGGATGGAAGGAAGGAAGGAAGAAAAAAAGAGAGAAAACAAACAGGAAGGAAGGAAGCATGAAGGAAAGAATACAGAGTTCATGGACTAGCTGGCACTATAAGCCCAAGACAGGATAAATCCTGTGTGAACATATTTTATATTACTGTGAAGTTGCCATCATAACAGCCACAACCATAACAGAAAAGGAAAGGAAAAACAAAGCCAGCTCCTCCCCAGTACCACAGATAGAAATGGCTCTGATCTTACTCTGCTTGCCAACAATCAAGATGATCCGGGACCAAAACAAACAACAGGAACACGGGAAGGAGGGTTATGAAAAGGGCTGATTCCCTGAGGTGGGGTAATCCTGACACAGATTTTCTATCAGGCTGGGAATCCAGAACAACTAGAGAGGGACATGGGTGAGCCAGGGAGGTGTTGTAGGGAGCAAAGAAGCATGTGATTGGGGGAAAAAATGGATTAATGTTCTAAGCATCAAATACAATGGCTACCTGACAAGAGCAGCACATAAGGCTGGAGGGCTCAAAAATGCAGAAGGTGATCATTTGACTGTAGGAACTGGAAATGTTAAGCATCATGTTAGTGTGTATAGAATCCAGGGTGATATCAATAGGAAGACATGCTTCTTAAACAGCACGTCTACCTATTGTTCAGCTCATGACATTGAAGTAGGAAGTGAAGATGAGCACGCTGGCAAGGGCAAGTTTAAGAGGTAAGTGCAGGCATTGGTGTCTTAACCCCAAGTATGAGGACCTAGTGGTTTAGGGTCTCACTCTGGGTACTTTCAAATGAAGGAAGAAGAGGATCAGGGCTGGGGTCAGTATAGTTTATAGTTTATATTATACTAACATTTAAATCCATTGTGCATTCAAAAGGCTAATAATTATACTATAATGTTTTTATAGGGGCAAGTGCACCACAAAATAGGTAGGTACACCCCTCCCAACCCTAATGTTAAGAAAGTCCCCAGGATCTTACTTGCCAAGCTTCATTCCCACGGCCTCTGCCTCTAATGATAGTTCTGGGAATGAAGAATCATTAGGGACCTGACTGGCAGTCACATCTTTGATTGTCTGTGAGGCTGTGATTAGCCGAGGGAATGAAGGTTGGTAAGTATATTTCTGGGGACTTTCTCAACATTTTAACATGGCAGCTAAGGTTGGGAATAGAGATGGTCGAACTATTGAAAGTTCGGTCCGTTTTTGAACTTTCGAACTATTGTAAAAGTTCGAAAGTTCGAAAGTTCGAAAACGGACCCATTAAAGTGTATGGGAGGCAAATAGTTTGAAAAGTTCGAGTCAAATACAACTAAAATATTAATGGTAACTTAATGTAAATGGCTGTGGGACCTGGGAAATGGTCTGGGGAGCATGTTCCAATATCCAGGACTTTCGTAAAATCGATTTTACTCTCACACGCGCTACTTTCGAGCTTTCGCGTTCGAGGTAACATGGACATTTTACTCGCAGATTCGATGCTCGCCTATAGGCTTTAATGGAGACTTTACTCGCAGATTCGATGTTCGCGCCTAGATACCATGTACATTTCACTCGCAGATTCGAACATTCGATAAATCATCGAAAGTCCGGGAAATATCGAAAGTCCGCGTCCGAGATAGTTCGAGAAGTCCGGGTCCGTTCGAACTCGAACAGTTCGGCTCGAACTCGGGTTCGAGTTCGAGTTCTATGCCATCCCTAGTTGGGAAGGGGGTATCTACACTACAGCAAAAGGTTTATTTCTAAGTAGGAATCTACACAGATGAGGGATACGAAGGGTGGGAGGGAAAGGGATCCCCTGCACAAGTCCACCAGGATACATACAGGAAGGCTCCTTCTTTTCCCTTTTCTGGACAGGCACTGCAGGAGAACTACTGTATAAGGAGCAGAGGACTAAGGTAAAGATTTTTTAACACTACACAGTGGGGCAAGCAGTGGGTTGAATTTTAGTTTTGGGGGTCAAAATGCCCTTTGAGGGATTGTTTAATTATAATGTTAATGTGCTTTTACTATAATTTATCAATTAAGGGTTTATTTTTGAAGAATTTAAAGAACTAAAGCCCCCCATTAGTACTCATAAAGAGTTAGAATCATTAAAGGAGGACAAACTATAGCCCCTTCTTGCAAGCGTATGACAGTAACAATTGATGGAAATCTGACTAGCTAGGCTAGGGCCCCATTCGGCCTTAATCTGCCAATGCATTCCAAATCATACAATTAAATTTAGTAAAATGTCAAAAAAATTACAAAAAACCTGACATCAATTAAAAATGTTCCTGTAGCATTATTCCTTTTGAAAACATACCCAAAAATGTTAGCATTGAAAGGTACCAATCAGGACAACAATACAAAAATAAATCCAAAGCATTTAACATTTCATGGAGCATGGTGGAGACAGCCATCAATAAGTGGAGAATATCTGGCTAAAGACTGTATCAAAAACTGGGCAGAGATGCAGAATTTCTTGGCAATTAGTGTTTGTTCCCCACATGTGACAACAATCGGTTATATTCTTCTTATTTCTGTGTTATAGGGTAAGGGAAGCTATTTTTCCTTTAGAAAGAAAAATATCCATACAAAGCTAAATTTTGCAAAAAATTTATTTCCAGTCTCCGTGGAACAATGTATTATAGCCTGATGAGACCACAATTTGGCCATCATTCCAAAATAAATGTTAGGTGCAAAAATAACACAGAACATCATCAAAGGACCACCACAGTGTAGCATGGTCAAGGCAGCATCATGCTTTGGGGCTTCTTTTCTTAGCAACAACTAGTGCTTTTGTAAAGGAGGATGAAATCATGGAGAGAGCTGAAGAAAAAAAGGAATGTCACATATTAGCAAGTTAACAATCCAAACCTTTATCTTAATCTGTGGTGCGACTTTTGTGAGGGCAAGTAGGCACAAGTTTTCCAGTTATGCCAAACTGATACAAAAAAGGAGCTTAAGTGTTAGAATAAATATCCTGCACTAACCACGCCGGGTCCTGATGCCTGTCTTAGACCCAGTAAAAGACCCTTAGAGTCGAAAAGAATTACACCACACACGAGATGTAGCAGAACTCTTAACTCGCTTTATTCATTTGGTACATTAGAATATAACAAAGAAAGAAAAGGGGCATTGCCAGACTTTATGTCTACAGATGAGGTAGTAAAATATCCCTTGGAATGCAAGGATAGAGTCAAGTTGACACACAATGTGGGAGACAAAAGACCTTGAGTTCACTGGGAACCTCAAGTTGTTATCAATACCATGATATGAGAAAGAACATTTGAAAACAAACATCTGCAAATACATAAAAAAACTGAAAAATAATATAAGACAAAATGGTGGTTAAAACAAGACAAGATGGCTGCTATTAGGCTAAATGATTATAGTGATTATATAAAAACCTAACACCAAGAAAACCCAAAGTTTGCCTGTGCTATTAATCTGCAAACCAATCTGCTTTTTAATGACCTACTGCAGTTAAGGTTCGTACACACGTTCGATCGCGGGTCCTGACCCACGGCACATGATGTGTACGAACCTTCGTTTCAGCCGATAATCGCCCCATGTATGGGCCCTTTATCGTTGTCCGACCGACCAGGCGGATCTCCGAACGACTGGCCATTTTGGTCGATAAAGGGTCCATGCATGGGACGATTATCGGCCGAAACAAACAGTCATACACATCGGGCGCCGCGGGTCGGGACCCATGATCGAATGTGTGAACGAACCTTTAGATAACATCTGATTGGTTTCTGCAGATAAATAAATTGCACAGGCAAGTTGAGAATAAAATAAGTAAAACAATCTCAGAGCTTGGGTGGGTGGGGAAGGTAAATCTAGATTTTAGTGCTGGCGTGGATGTGCCCTTTAATGTTGCAAAGACCTAGGTATTCTACCATGGACAAATATTTGCTCAAAATCTACTACTCACATACATATTAGTCATCCATTGCTGTGCCTGTCTGTAAATTTAACTCACAAAGTATTTAAAATGTTCTTTATACTGAATATACTATATAAAAACCTCTTTTTAAAAATGAGTTTGTGTAGAAAATTTACAATATATAATAAAAATTACAGACTAAGGGGGCAGGAATGAAACCCACTGAGTTTATGGAACAACATTTTAAGTTGTAACTGAAATTCAATTTCAACCTGTGCTTTCAATTTTAACCCGTGGAACCTGTACAAACTACCTTTTTCTAAAAGACCTTTTTATTAAGGACATTTAATCATCTGATGTTTGTATGGTTTGTGTGAAAGTTTGAAAATAAGGATTGTTTGTGCTGATACTGTGCTGTGACAAAGATTGTGTACAAGTACAATATTCTTTCTTTCTTCCAGTTAAAGGATTTCTATATTGTAGTATTCCACTGGATTCCATCTAGTTTCTATATTCTAGTATTCCACCAGTTTGTGGAAGGGTTAATAAGTGTATAGTTTTTTTCCCTCTCTTACTGTCTCTTGCACTGACCTGAGGATCAGGAATGCTAGGCCGGTGGTAATGGTAGGGGGTAGATAGGGTAAACCTGGAGGTAGGGTTCGGCATGTGGTGGATCGTGTAGACAGTTTATTGGGTGGTGCTGGGTGTGATCTGGTGGTCTTGGTCCACATTGGTGCCAATGACAATTTAGAGGAGGAGGAGAGGTCTTTAAACATGATTTCTTAAAGTTAGGGGCCAAGTTAAAAGAAAGGACCTCCAGGGTCCTATTTTGGGGAGGCAACGGGAGCTTAGGAGCATTAATGCATGGCTAAGAGATTGGTGTAAGGAAGAAGGGTTTGGGTTTATAGAGAACTGGGCAGAATTTGATGTTGGCTACAGGCTCTTTAGTAGGTATGGGTTGCACCTCACTGATTGTTTTGGGAAAGAAGATGGGTAGAGGGTTGGAGGAGCAAAAAGCGATGAGTTCCTGAATTTGCTACAGGATAATTTTCTCTCACAGTAGGTCTCTAGTACCTACAAGAAAAAGAGCTCTATTGGATCTGGTAATATCTAACATTGTGGAGTGTTTTACAGATAACTGGAGGCTGAGGGAATAGTGACAATGAAATAGTGTCATTTAGTGTATGTTATCAAAAGGAAAAGTGCGCTGGGTTAACAAAGACTTTTAATTTTGGGAAAGCAAATTTTCCCCAGTTAAAAGTAGCTCTTCAGCATGTCAACTGGGATAAGGTATTATCAGCTAAAGATACTGAACAGAAGTGGAAGTGGACTGTGTTTAAGGGGATTTTAAGCCATTTTCACAGCAGTTTATACCCTTGGGGAAGAAATGTAAAAAAAAAATAAATCCGTGCCCATGTGGCTGAATTTTGATGTAAAGAGGAAAATAGAAAGGAAGAAAAAGGTATTAAATGGGCATGTCCACCCCCAAAACTATAATTTAATCCACTACTGGCCCCACTGTGTAGTGTTATAAAATCCTTACCTTACATCCCTGCTTCAAATGGCTGCCCTGCTATGCCCCTCAAAAGTCCCAAAAACTGGCCACCAGGAAACTGGCAGAGTCCTGTCTCTCCTCCGGTAGAATTTTTCCATGCGCACTGTAGCCCTCCACCCCTCCCTCCCTCTCCTACCCGTTTGGCTCTCCCTCTCCCTAGCACAAAACCCCTTTTCTGTTGTGTAGGGCTCCCTCCCCCAGCCCCAACCACTATAGTAATATTTGCAGAAACTCCCCCGAATAGTACTTACATTATCTCTTTCCCCCGGTGTTCTGGATAGCCAGAAACCGTGGCAGTGTTTGGCTGCCTCTCAGCCAATCACGGATGCGGCTGACGGTCCGGCCCCCTACTTGCAGTTTCATGCAAGCAGAGGGCCAGGACTGAACGTCGGAGGAAAGAGGTAATGTAAGTACAATTCGGGGGAGTTTCTGCTAATATAGCTATAGAGGTTGGGGAAGGGAGCCCTACACAACAGAAAAAGATTAATAATGGGGTGGACATACCCTTTAAAACCTTTAAGTCAAAAGGAACAGAAAGGGCCTTAAGGGATTATAAACACCTTTGTTGTGTATGAAGTAAGGATAGATAAACAAAGCATCATTAATCCTAAAAAATCTTTTTAAGTATGTCAATAGTAAGAAGATGAGGACTGAAAATGTGGCACCATAATTAAGGTTAATTAAAGATAAGTTAGTTACGGAGGATGGAGATAAAGCAAATGTCTTGAATAATTTTTTACCTCTGTATACACTATAGAATATCTAAGTACAGATATCATAGAGTATAGTAGCATTAACCAATGCCTTATACATTTTGAATTACAACCTTCCCATTTTGTCTCGGACCGTGCCAAAGTCGTTTATGTCATTGCCGTGTTGGGAGGCAATGCCTTGGCCTGGGCATCCCCCCTGTGGGAGAAAAATGACCCAGTGGTTAACGATATCTCCTTATTTCTGGAAACTTTCCGAAAAATCTTTGACGCTCCAGGCAGAACTATTGCTGCTTCGGTAGGGCAGTATGCTATTGAATTCCGGACTTTGGCTGCCGAGACTGCCTGGAACAATGAGGCCCTGTTAGCAGCCTTTTGGCAGGGCCTGTCTGATCGTATCAAGGATGACTTAGTGTCCCGGGAGCTTCCCACAATGTTGGAGGAAATGATTTCCATGTGTATACGGGGCGATACTCGTATCAGGGAAAGGCAAGCCAAAAAAATCCAATAATCGTCCTGTTCCTCCCAAAATTGTTCCTCGTCCTCAAAGGACCGGGCCTTTGACAGCTGCTCCGCCATCGAAGGAACCCATGCAGATTGGGGGTACACACATTTCTGCTGAAGAAAAACTTAGGAGGAGGACCCATGGGCTCTGCCTGTACTGTGCCGCCCAGGGACACTTCACTAAAATGTGCCCTTCCAAGCCAGGAAACTGACAACCCTAGACCTGAATAAGGAGTCTTCTCTAGGTAAATTCAAATCTATTTTCCACAAGAATTCACTCAAATCATTTCTGCCAGCAACCCTCATTTTCAAATCTCAAACCTTCTCTACCCAAGCCTTCCTAGACTCTGGAGCAGCCGGTAATTTTATTGATGCCACCTTTGCTTCTCTTCTAGGCATTCCATAATTTTCCCTACCTCATCCCCTCCAAGGGCTGGCTATTGACGATCAACCGTTATCTACAGAATTTACTTCAATGTCTTCTGCAGAAATTCTTCTTCAAATTGGCTGTCTTCATCGTGAATCAATTTCCTTCTTGGTTATACAAAGCCCCACGACCCCTCTTACTCTAGGACTCCCTTGGCTTCGACTTCATAACCCCATCATCAACTGGACTAACAATGAACTTGTCTCTTGGAGCCCATCCTGCTTTTCCAGATGTCTTTCCCATCCCAAAATCTCTTGTTCCTCTGTTTCCTGTGCAAACAAAAATCTTAATTTTCTGCCTCATCAGTACCTTGACTTTAAGGATGTCTTCGACAAAAAATCTGCTGAAATTCTGCCTCCCCACTGACCCTATGATTGTCCCATTGATTTGTTGACCGGTACCTCTCCACCCTGAGGTTGCACCTATCCTCTATCTCCTGCTGAAACCACCTCTATGGAAGATTACATCAAAGAGAACCTGTCTCGGGGCTTCATCAGACCCTCCACTTCGCCTGCCGGTGCTGGCTTCTTTTTTGTGGAAAAGAAAGACAGAGGGCTACGTCCATACATCGACTATCGTGGCCTCAATAAAATCACTATCAAGAACCGCTATCCTCTACCTCTCATCTCTGAACTCTTTGACCAATTAAAAGGGGCTAAAGTATTCTCCAAGCTTGATCTCAGTGGAGCCTATAATCTGGTTGACATCTGGGAAGGAGATGAATGGAAAACAGCCTTCAATACCAGAACTGGACATTATGAATATCTGTTGATGCCCTTCGGTCTCTGTAATGCTCCAGCAGCTTTCCACGAATTTGTCAATTACATTTTTCTAGATCTCTTAGGTATTTCAGTAGTAGTTTACTTGGATGACATCTTAATCTTCTCTCAAGATCTTTCTTCTGATCGTTGCCATGTACGTCTTTCTTGTCCCAACTACGAGCCAACCAACTGTACGCTAAACTGGAGAAATGTCTCTTTGAATGTCCGCAAGTACCTTTTCTGGGCTATCTGGTTTCTGCTCAAGGCTTCAAGATGGATACAACAAAAGTCTCAGCTATTTTCAACTGGACTCTTCCTATTGGCACTAAGGCAATCCAATGATTCCTTGGTTTTGCCAATTATTATAGGCAATTTATTAAAGGGTTTTCTTCCATCATTGCCCCCATCTTAGCCCTTATCAGGAAAGGAGGCAAACCCAGAATCTGGTCTCCGGCCGCCTTAGAAGCCTTCAAAAAATAAAAAAATTCCTTTTTGTCAGCCCCAGTACTTCTGCACCCGACCTTAGTCTGCCATTCATCATCGAGGTTGACGCCTCTAATCTTGGAGCAGGTGCCGTCCTTTCCCAAAGGCAAATCAAGAGTGGTAAACTCCACCCATGTGCATTCTTCTCTAAGAAATTTCTTCCCAATGAACTAAATTATGACATTGGAAATCTAGTTATCAAACTCGCACTAGAAGAATGGCTGGAAGGGGCAGTACATCCTATCACCATCCTCACCGATCACAAAAATCTTGAATACATCCAAAACCTAAAGAGATTGAATCCTTGTCAAGCCCGTTGGGCTCTGTTCTTCTCTCGGTTAAATTTTTTCATTTCCTTTCATCCTGGTTCCAAGAATAAAAAAGCCGACGCCCTCTTCATCTACTGATAAAGATAAAGGCCCCATCATTCCCTCCTCCAAGATCCTAGCCACTGTTACCCCTCAACTTTGCCATCGGATTCTATCTGCTCAGGATTCTGCTTCTGCTGCCTTACCCCCTAATAAGACCTTTGTTCCCCTCTCCCTTCGGAAAGCAATATTACAACTGACTCATGAGTCCAAACAGGCCAGTCACCCTGGCATCCACAAGACATTCAATCTTCTTAATCGTTCTGTATGGTGGCCCTTCATGAGAGCAGATGTCAAAAACTTTGTTACCGCTTTGTGCTACTTCCAAAACTTCTCATAATCTTCCTTGTGGACTTCTTCAACCTCTGCCGATTCCTTCCCTACCATGGACCCACCTTTCTATGGACTTTATTTGTGAACTCCCTTTTTCTAAGAAAAATACAGTCATCTGGGTTACTGTAGACCGCTTTAGCAAAATGGCTCATTTTGTTCCCCTTCCTAAGTTGCTCTCCTCTGCTGAACAATTGTTCATTGCCCATATTTTCCACCTGCATGGATTACCGGTTGAAATAGTGTCCGATCGAGGAACCCAATTCATCTCCAAATTCTGGCGGGCACTTTGCAAGTTACTTGGAATTAAACTTCAATTTTCCTCAGTCTAACGGAGCCGCAGAACGCACCAACCAATGTCTGGAACAATTCCTTCAATGCTACATTTCTTATTCTCAAGACAATTGGACTGATCTTCTACCATGGGCGGAATTTGCCCATAACAATGCCGTCCACTCTTCTACCGGAAAATCTCCTTTTTTGTGTGTTTTTGGCTTAAACCCCGAAGGGTTTCCACAGGATTTTTTTTTCTGGACCAGTTCCTGCAACTAACACACTAGTAGCAGAAATGTCAGCCATCTGGCAGGCTACAAAAAACTGTCTTGAGAAATCTGCCCTTATACAAAAGACTGCAGCTGATAGACGAAGACGTAAACCTCCATTATATTCGGTGGGAGATAAAGTTTGGTTATCATCAACTCACATTAATCTCCTTAATCTTCCTTCTCCTAAATTGGGTCCTAAATTTATTGGCCCATTTCCTATATTAGAATTGGTGGGTCCTACGGCAGTACGACTTGAATTGCCCACCATCATGAGAATCCCTAATGTTTTCCTTGTCTCTCTAATCAAGCCGGTGGTACTGAATTGATTTTCTTCTCCTCTTCAGTCACCTGATCCTATAATGATCAACGGTCAACAAGAATTTGAGGTTGAGAAAGTCTTGGATTCTACTTTAGATTGAAATTGTGCTTGACATAAAACCAACAGCAAAGCTAATGGCAAGCTTAAACCCTCTCTAAGGCTGAGGCCACACTCAGCGCAAGCAGTGCCGGATATATACTTTTTTCTCCCCTAGGCCAAATAACTTGTACAGCCTGTGGGCCCCCTTAAAACACACACACACATACGTGGTCATTCATTGGCTGAAGTGGAGCTTTGTGAGTGGGAGAGGAACCTGCCGCCCCTTGCAAATCGGCAATTGCTGCCCATTTCACATTTAACAGAAACTGGTATGGCTCTGCTGTGTGCCAAATAATGTGTGTTGTGCAATGCTGCCTAACTTAAACCCTTTTTTTTTGCCGCCCCTGGTGGCTGTGCCATCCTAGGCCACGGCCTAGGTTGCCTAGTGGGAAATCCGACAATGAGCGCAAGCATTGCGCGAGACAGAGCCCGTACCGAGCAACCACACATGTACCAAGTTGTGCCGCTCGGTCCATGCCTGTCCATTTTGTGCAGTTAAATATTCTGAAGGTGTTAATCCTACCTACGGACACATCATCTTTCAAGCCTACAATTTTTGATACTGGAAGTATTGTTAATAGAATATTTCTTATAAATCTTTTTTCAAGAAATGCTATATTATAACAATGCTACATAGTAATATTTATTTTATACTATAAAATGTTTTACTTAGAAGAACCCTTTATTTAAACTTTTTTCTATCGTGATTTTCCCTCTGAAACTTCTAATTTTCAAATGCGATTTTCAAATTTTCAATGTAAAGTTTGACATTTGAATTTTGAATTTCTGAATTTTAAAAAATTTCTGAAAATGAATGTGCTGAACTGAATTTTCAATAGTTATTTAATTTTTTTAAACTTTGCAATTAATGCAAAGGAGGCAGTAATTTGAAAATCTACATTTAAGGGTTAGGTCCCACTAGTAGACACGTCAGCACATGCAGGATTATATGCTATGTGTTATTGAAAAACACACAAAAAGTTGTGTACGCATGCGTTCTTTATTTGTTTATAAAGTATGCCAGTGTGCAGATAATATGATATTGTATAATACCTAGGAATGTGCATTGTTTTTTTTTCTATGTTTGTATAAATGTTTGACCAGATCAGTAGCACTTCCACAAAATGTAGTTGTAAATTAGCCTAATTGGAGTGCTTCCACAATCCTTGTATTGTATGTATTTATTATGAAGCATGTTCAAGCTTCTATGTGGTAATAGTACCCCCAACACACCCCTTTAATGGGAGATCCTATGCCTTTAATATAAAGCACTGGATGGCCTCTTCCCTCATTTTACAAAGCCAAAGGGCTGGGGGGAAGTGAGAAAGCCTGCTATATTGATCCAGTGTGCAACTATGAGAAATGCAAAAGTTTGCTAATCGTAATTGAAGTAAAAAAGGTTAGAAGTTAGGACCTTCCAGACTGGGGTTACCTTGACGTGGTTGGAAGGCTTTTCATTCATGTGATCACAGTAATGTATACTAAAACCCCTTTGTTATAAAGTATGCCAGTGTGCAGATAATATGATATTGTATGAGGCCTAGAAATGTGCATTGATTATCTTTTCTCTATGTTTGTATAAATGTTTGACCAGATCAGTAGCACTTCTGCTAAATGTAGTTGTAAATTAGCCTAATTTGAGTTTTATGGCCAAATATCTACGTGTTCTACATCACCACCCAGACTAAACCCACTGACCAGGACACGGTCTTGTACTGTTTAATATATTTCAAAGGACGTAGTTCTCACATTATTACAGATATCTACTTGTGCCCACTTCACAGCTCCACTACTGTCCGCCCCTCTTGAGTCTGTATCTGTACCTGGTCATCTGTTCAAGTTATCACTGGTGTTTGATGTTTACTGTTCCTATATGTATATAAGTTTGTGATTTCTCAGTTTATTTGTAACATCCAACACCCGAGGAAGGGGGAAAAACCCCAAAACGTTGTGTGTATTTTGGACTTTGCTCAGCACTGAATAAATAAGTTATGCTGTAAAGCACTTTTGAACTGTGCCTCCCTTTCAGTATTTTTGTTTATTTGTAACATCCAGCCTGATAATGGGGGCTTAAGTTTTAGTTTTTATAGAAACTATGTAACTGTTTTTGACATAAAGTTTTGCTATTAATAACGTAAAGAAAATATACAGTCAAATAGATGCATTAGCATAAGATCCAGAGCATAAGATTACTCATATCAATCAACATCACATATCATAGCCCAATAGAACCCATATCAGAGCCCACAATACTTTCTAAATCCGTTCTACTCATTCTGCTCGAAGTGCAGTACCTCTGTAGGGGGTATGGCTCATTCTCCTACATTATCCATCATAAAATACATAAATGATAGTCCTGGAAAGACTTGAAGACAAATTCTAACTGTGCAAAGCACTCTTATCTAAATGCAAAGTATAAAATTCAAACTGCAATCATCTGGAATCAATACGATCCTACTGTGATTATATCTCCCCGCTGGGATGCATTTAAAGCATTCACCAGATGATGGTATATATCAAATATTTTCTCTATAAGAAGAGAAAGTCAGTCTCCAATAACTAGCAAAAAAGGAATTGCAATGGATGTAGGAAAAATGTGACTAACACTTTATCATTGATGGATAAATGATGTATACATTTGACAATCCATGAGAAAAGCTTTCCAGTGCTTCTTATATATTAATTAATGACCCCAATGTTTTTAATAAATAGTTTTGATAGAAACATTACCACTTTAAATGGAAATGTAGCAGGTTCAGATATGGCTCGTTTTTGTTCACTAAAGCTGGGTACACACAAGCAAATTTTTTTGACCAACTGACCAGCCTTTTCATGTATTTGTTGGTTAGGCAGACAAGTGTGGAGTTTTTGTTTTGCCCCGGCAGTTGAACAGGTGATTGGACATGTTGCTAAATCAATGTTGATTGTGCGGTCTCCAATGGGCCTAGCGGCAAACAGACAATCGGGACAAATAATTTGTCCTTGTGTACCCAGAATTAGAGAGACAGACTCTTCAATTAAAGACTCAAACACACATAAAATCTACATGCAGAAAGGCTGGTTGGTATTTACATTAGGAGCATGATATAGGCTGCATTGATTTTATTGTAGCCATACATTGCATGTTTAATGAACTGCTACATATTCTTGTAACATGTCCATGCACAATTTGTCACAAACGCAACACGATTGTTGTTAATCTGCCCAAATGTGTGGTTGATCAGAAACAATAGAGAGTGACACCGGTTATACAGCTCAAAAATGACACAGGTAGGAACTGTGAAAATGACACTGGTTGTACTATGGTGACACTGGTTGTACCACAGTGATACAAGTTGTACAAAGCAAAGTGACAGGTAGTAACTGTGAAAGTAACAATGGTGGTACAAGGAAAAGCAACACTGTCGGTAACAGGGTGACATTGGTTGTACAAGACAAAGTGGCACTCATGGTAATAGCCTAGGGTGACATTGGTGTTAACAGGGTGACACTGGTGGTACAAGGCAAAGTGACACTGGAGGAAACAGAGGGGCAATGGTGGTACAGGTAGTAACTGTGAAAGTGACAATGGGGTTACAAGGAAAACAAAGTGACAGGAGTAACTGAAGGTGACACTGGTGGTAATTGGGACCCAGGTAGTACAAGAAAAAATTACACTGGTTGTGACAGGGTGACATTGGTGGTAACAGGGTGCCACTGGTGATACAAGGCAAAGTGACAGATTGTATCCGTGAAAGTGACACTGGTGACAACAGGATAACATTGGTGGTGCAAGGCAAAGTTAAATTAATGATAACAATGTAACACTGGTGGTAACAGGGTGACACTGGTGGTATAAGGCAAAGTAACAGGTGGTAACTGTGAAAGTGACACTGGTGATAACAGGGTAAAAAAGTTACACTGGTGGAGGTAACTTACCTTTAAACATCAACCTTGGCTGTCTCAGTTCCTAAAATTATACAGACACTTTCACCTTAAAGCAACATTGGTTGGCAATTCTTAAACCAGTTTGGAACATCAAGGGTGGGGGCAAATGCCCCACCTTACCCTTTGTGTGGATGCCCATGAGTACAGAGCTGCAGGGGGAGGATAACGAAGTGAACCTGATCATTACACAGCTCTGTGCAATGCATTTCTCAATAGTGTACCTACCTGAAGGTAGGTGTTGGGGGATATGCATCTACACACAAACTGATTTTAATTTGACAGTGTGTCAGAAAACTTCTGCCTTTCACCACTTTTGTGTTGTTGTACAATTATTAACTGGCACACACATATATAACCTTCAGTGCAGATTCACATTTTATAATATCCCAATTAAAGCAGTAAGCAACCATCTCAGCATAAAAGATTCCTTTCAGGTGCCTTTCCTTTTCCTCTATGAGCTGCTTTTAGGTTCTGTTTGTTACCCAAGGCTGAAGCTTACATTTGCCTCCTCTGATATTTATCTGAGATGCCAGTTTGGCATTTCCCTTAATCAAGGATGTACAGAAAAGTAAAAAGGTTAAAATTTATAGTGATTTCATTTTGCACATAGTGTAATATATTTATATGCTGCATGTTTTTGACTACTTCACAATCTTGTGGATATTTATTCTTGTCCTATATGTTTTCTGTGTATTAAGTATTTATAAACACCAACCCTGATCCATTGGATACTGGAGAATTATATATTTTTTATAGGCCTGTTACAACCCAAAGGTCAAGATTGTAATATCCACATGTACTGCTGTTCAACAAATAAACCATCTGACACTATCTCAACTTACTTGACAGACATTTCCTTGGATGGGTCTGTCCTCCTCAATATGTTGTATTTAATACCCAGATTAATTGGATACAGTCACCTGCATCTGATGTTCCTCTTGGAACCAGAAGATTGGCAGTGTTTTTCCATATGATCTACTTTATCTTATCACTCAACTCATTTCATTATCTAAAATATTACAACCAACTTCAGTTATAGATTTTTTTCATGATGTACAGAGAATACCTGATGTTCAATAACAGGCAATCAAATCCTCTATGCAAGTTTTTTTTTTTCTTTAACAGTCTAATCGGTTTAATGTGTGTCTCTTTGTCTTATTTTCATCCAGGCCTGCAGCTGTTTTGGCAATAGAAGAAAAATCCTCATAACAAATCAAATAAAAGCAGATTCTGTAAAGGTTAAACATAAAACAGCAGGCCTCAAAGTGGACTGCACATGAGATTCCTTGTTCTGGCTTTCAACACAATTCGAATAAGAAACACATTATTATAATCTGAAACAGCCCATGACTAACTTAAAACAGATGGTGTTTAACGATCCATGCATTGTCAATAAACACATTCCATGGTTTATATCATATGACAATATTACATGAGCAGAAGAGATGTTAATTAGACTCTATTGTTTTACATGCATTGCCATAATCATGTATTATTTTTATTGTTGCTTGTTTTGTTTTTTGGGGAATTTTTTCTTCTGCTCCTTTTAAGAGATGATTATTTTACATAGATAGACATTAATCAAAATGAAACCAATCTTTGTTTAAAGTACTGAAAGAAACAAGAGAAAAGGAAAATCTAGGAGCCTGCCAAATTCTAATAGCTTCCATGTACTTCAAATTGGATCAACAATTGGCAATTTATACAGAATTTACTTCTTTGGCTTATTCCACTTGTTTTTACACATAATAAACTCTTCATAGTTTTCGAAATGCTGCTTTGGGGACAGCTTCAATGTACTTAGGGTTAAATTTGGAAGCAAAAAAGGTCTGAACCTCTGTTGTAATTGAATAAAAGGTAGAACAATGTGTGACGTGTTCCCAGAAAGAGCGATTGGGTTTTCTGAACATCATGTGCATTTTATTACTGTCATTCTGTCATAACAGCATATTCTTTAGTTAGATCAATAATGTTGTTACAACAATAGCTGATTGTAGAATTAAATATAATCTACTACTATAGAATTACAATACCTATACAGTATACTCGAGTATAAACCGACCCAAGTATAAACCGAGGTACCCAATTTTACCTAAAACGGAGAAAAAGTGATTGACTCGAGTATAAACCGAGGGTAGAAAATATGGCAACTACTACATTCTGATTCTGTATTGTTTTGAGGCTTTAGTTGCCGTTTAAATGGACAGCAGAATTCCTGAACAGTAGTCCCATACAGTCCTTTTTGGACCTAACAAAAGGAAGTTTCCTGTGAGTGTAACGAACTTGTGAATGGCCCTTTCTCTTAAGGACCTTGCTCTCAAGGACATATAAAAAGAAGGACACTTAATCATTTGATGGTTGTATGGTGTGTGTGAAAGTTTGAAAATAAGGATTGTTTGACAGTTTGAAAATAAGGATTGTTTGTACTGCTAAGAACTATGTGTGCAGGACTGAGTGTGCAGTAAGCAGACTAATCTTTCTTCTTCCAGTTAAAGGGGTGTGCTGGACTTCTATATTCTAGTATTGTACCTGTTGTAATCACAAACAGGCTGTGAAAGGGTTAATAAGTGTTTGTTTTTTTTCCCCTCTCTTTCTGGCTCTTGCACTAATTGGTGTGGGGGTTGGGGCCTATTAGTTAAATAGGATTCACAGTTGTTGGGCCTGTGGTTTGGACCTAACAAAAGGAAGTTTCCTGTGAGTGTAACGAACTTGTGAGTTGCCCTTTCTCTTAAGGACCTCGCTCTCAAGGACATATAAAAAGAAGGACATTGAAACAAGAAGGGCAATTAAACAAGGTTTGTGCGTCACTGTGTTGGTGTGGTGTATTAGAAGGGACAGTTTTGTCAGTACCATGCAATGTGCATTGTGCCACATGTATAGGAACCTGGAGCAGACGTTCCGGGGAACCTATGTCTGTGTCAGGTGTGAGTGGGTTGCCCGTTTGGAAGCTGAGGTGGAGAGTCTAAGGGGGCAGCTTGCAGCATTGCAGGGATTGGCAGAACTGGGGGGTCAGCAGGCACTGGCTGGGGCCAGTATAGAGGTGGGTGGAAGAGGGACAAGAAAGGATGAGGAAGGAGGTAGTTTTGTAAGGGTTACTAGGGGAAGTGGGGGACGGAAGAGTAGGGGGGCTTCTTCCCAGATTGTCCATCCCAACAGATTTGCCGACTTAGGTAATGAAGTGGAGGAGGACACCTCGGAATTAGCGTGTATGGAGGGGGATAGTCCCTTGAGCACCCAGGGGACTGCCATCTCTGATACAAGGGAGGAGGAACGAAGGGTCAGGAATGCAAGGCAGGTGGTAGTGGTAGGGGACTCCATTATAAGGAAGGTAGATAAGGTAATCTGCCGCCAAGACCCTACATGCCGAACTGTGTGTTGCCTGCCTGGTGCTAGGGTTCGGCATGTGGTGGATCGTGTAGACAGATTATTGGGTGGGGCCGGGTGTGACCCGGTGGTCTTGGTTCACATTGGTGCCAATGACAAAGTTAGAGGTGGAGGTGAGGTCCTTAAACATGATTTCCGAGAACTAGGGGCCAAGATAAAAGCAAGGACCTCCAGGGTAGTGTTTTCAGAAATACTACCGCAGCCACGTGCTAAGCCAGGGAGACAGCGGGAGCTTAGGAGCATTAATGCGTGGCTAAGAGAGTGGTGTAAGGAAGAAGGGTTTGGGTTTATTGAGAACTGGGCAGACTTTACTGTCGGCTACAGGCTCTTTAGTAGGGATGGGTTGCACCTCACTGATGGTGGTGCAGCTGTTTTTGGGGAGAAGATGGCTAGAGGGTTGGAGGAGATTTTAAACTAGGTTTGGGGGGGAGGGTATTAGCAGTCTCACTGGGATAGATTGTCCAGGAGGAAAGCAGGGTGTAGATAGGCCAGTGGAGGGCGGAAAGGGGGGTGGGGCTAGCATAGGGGATAGGGAGGAATGTGTATCAAAGTGTACGAATAAATTACAGGATCATAATCTAAAATGTATGTTTGCAAATGCGAGAAGCCTGGCAGACAAAATGGGTGAATTGGAAATGATGGCATTGAATGAAAAGTATGATGTAATAGGTATAGCAGAAACGTGGTTGAATAGTTCTCACGACTGGGCTGTAAATATAGAAGGATATGCCTCGTTTAGGCAGGACAGAAAAAAAAGGAAAGGGGGAGGAGTATGTGTTTATGTTAAAAAAGAACTGAAGCCAAATTTAAAAGAAGAGATAACTGGTGATATGGATGATAAAGTGGAGGCAATATGGGTGGAATTAGGCTGGACTAAAGTGCTAAGTGGGGTGCCACAGGGTTCTGTGTTGGGGCCACTTCTATTTAATCTATTTATAATTTGGAAGTGGGTATTGTCAGCAAGGTTTCTGTGTTTGCTGACGACACAAAACTTTGTCGACCATTAAAAACTTCAGAGGATGTGCAATTTTTGCAGGGGGATCTAGATAGATTATCACATTGGGCTGCTAATTGGCAGATGAAATTCAATGTTGATAAATGTAAGGTGATGCATTTTGGACTTTAAAATACTTGTGCTACTTATACTATAAATGGCTCTGTGTTAAGTGAATCCCTGTTGGCAAGGGATCTTGGAGTTTTGGTGGATAACGAACTTAAAGGTAGCAAGCAGTGCCAGGCGGCAACAGCCAGAGCCAGCATGGTATTGTCTTGTATAAAGAGAGGTATGGATTCAAGGGAGGAAAATGTAATTCTCCCTCTTTACAAAGCATTGGTAAGGCCTCATTTGGAATATGCAGTGCAATTTTGGATTCCTGTGTACAAAAAGGACATCTTTGAAATGGAAAGGGTTCAGAGAAGGGCAACTAAATTAATAAGGGGATTGGGGGAGCTTGAATATGAAGAGAGACTGGAAAAGTTACAATTATGTATTTTTTTGCCTTCCTCTGGATCAACAGTTAGGCAGGAAATGAGGATATTGCTAGATGGGTTGGACTGGATGGACGTATGTCTTTATTCAACCTCAAATACTATACTATACTATACTATACTATACTAATAGCAAAATCCAGTATGGCTATTACTGTATGGGCTACTGTGTGGGAATTCTGCTGTCCATTTAAAGGGCAACTAAAGCCTCAAAACAATACAGAATCAGAAGGCAATATTTAACAATAGATACCAACCTCGTGATTCTGTATTGTTTTTGGTTAGTTGCTCTTTAAATCCCACACAGTAACCCCTACTAGTATTTGCCACTTCAGATGTTTGGAAACTACAACTCCCAGCATGCTTTAGTTGCTGGGAGTTGTAGTTTTCAAACATCTGCAGTAGCCAATACTTGCAAATAGGGGTAAATCCTCCTTTATTTGTGCATACAGTATGCACAAATATAGGAGGTTTTACTCTTATTTTTATGTATTGTGCACTGGTGTTTGCTCCTCCTGTTTTGTGGTATTCTCCTACCTTGTCCAGCGGCCGCTCTCCTCACTCCACATCCTCTGCGCTTCTGGATGATGTCATTACTAGGTGCCACAAAGTGAGAGGCGCCAAGTAGTGATGTCATCTGGAAGCGTGGAGGATGCGGAGCGAGCAGCCGCCGGACAAGGAAGGAGAAGGGTTTTTTTTAAAGCCTGAAAACCTTGGTTTATACTCGAGTATATACGGTTATAGAAACAAAGATAATTTTTTAAATACTGTTTTAAATACGGTTGTCTCGGAGCAGACAAGTGCCTTAAAGGATATAACTTAAATTTTAAATAAAAGTTTACTGGCACTCATTAAAGTTGGACCCCAACCGAAACCTGATAGCAAATGGGATATTACAGATCAGCCAGGACTCAGACTTTGCGGATTTCTGACTTTTTAAATTTTTTCCGAATCTCAGAACTGTTTTCGAAAATTCTCTAACGTTCGAGAATGTGAACTTTTGGTGTTTTTTTAAAGATTTTGGCAATTGATACTTGTAGCCATTTACAGTAAGTTACCATTGCCATTTATACCTAAATTTAGGGTGGATCTTTTGGACTTTTTAACTCCCATTGACTTTCAATGGGTCCGTTTGCAGATTTTTGAATTTTTGATTTTTTTGGAAATCCGTGAATCTGCAATCAGAACAGATTCCAGTTAGTTCAGCCATCTCTAGCGCTCATAGAAAATACAATATACATAACACAGCAAGTTTGTAAAGCATGCTAAAGGGTCTATCTACAGTGTTTGAGATCTTTTAGCAGGTCTACACTAAACTTAAACAGGTGTGACCTTTAGACAAATTGTCCAATAGTTATAGTAGATTACATTTAAGCAAATAAGTGGTCCTTCCCATGTCTTTTTAAGCAGATTTTAGAAGATTAACAATTATCTTCTTGGCAACAATGTCAGACTTTGCACAGCAAATAGATTGGGACATTAAAGGGCAACTGTGGTCTCAAAACAAGTTAGGGTTAAATGAAAGCCTGCAGTATTTCACTGAGCCAACAATCACATCTCTGCCTGGAGCCTGTGAGAAATTACATTGGGGTGAATGTTCAAACTTCCTGCTTCCAGTAGGTTGAATGACATCATTCTGCTCTACCCATCCACCCTGGGGGAGAAGCATGCTCAGTTAAGACTTATTGCTGGGGAAATCAGGAAGTACCTGAAGAAAAAATTGACAGTTGAAAAGGGGAGCCTATTAATGCAGACAGGCTGGTCACATGATTACAAGCTGGTCACATGGCTAAAAACAGAAAGTTCAACCAGGAAGTTACATTGCTGAATCTTTCCTGCAATAACTTCTCACAAATTTTATCTAGAGGTGTGATTTAGGTTTTATTTTGAAGGTATGATGGAAGGATTTTTATATAATTCTTAGTAATTTGGAAGAATTTGAGACCACAGTTACCCTTTAACCTGAGGCATACTGGTACTCTTTACCTGACCATGATATACTTAATCTGGCAAAGTGGTAAGGGCATAGGGGGATCCTGGGCAAGTAAGTAATGACTCCCAAAAAGTATTGCATTTCTCTGAATGTTTCAGGACTCTATGGCTTCCTTGGTTTCAATGGCAGGCAGAAGGATCGGAACCTTTTTTAGATATTTTAACTCCCTATGTGAACATCTTAGATTACTCATTAGTATGTGAAATTGTGTTCCATACAAAAATGCTCTCATTTTCCCCTGGCCTAAGCATTTTATTTGATATAAGAGATTCACTTGACCTGCCTGGGCAGCAAAACTAAATGACACTGAGCTCTCTTTCTTACAATGGTAGCTCATATGAGTACGTCTTGTTCTTGCATATTGATACTGTATAAATATGCCTTAGAATGAGGAAAAGTAATTCACACATACTACTCTACTAACCCCTAAGGGCACACATAGTAAATGGTTCGCAAGATATTTTATTCATAAATACAAGAGATGCATTATAAACTCATTCTAGACATAAAGACTGACAAAGGATAAAGACTAAAAAAGAAAAAGGCAAGCAATAAAAGAAGCACAAGGATTTTTAAGTCCAAAGTGCAACACCTTACATTTATCAACATTGAATCTCACCTGCCACTTAGCCACTTAGCATCTCACCTGCCACTCCACCTGTAACGATTGCACATCCTCTGAAGTTTTGAATGATCTACAAAGTTTTGTGTCATCAGCAAACACAGAAACCTTGCTAACAAAAACTCCATTCAAATCATTAATAAACAGATTAAATAGAAGTAGCCCCAACACAGAACCCTGTGGCACCCCACTTAGAATTTTAGTCCACACTGATGAAGCCCCATTAACAACTACTCTCTGCATTCTATCCATTAACCAACTTTTTATCCTTGTACAAATGTTACACCCCAACCCTGATCTTAGTTTATACATGGGGGACTGTATCAAAGCCTTAGCAAAACCCAAGTATACTACATTTACTGCCAGAGTCTAAATTCTTACTCACTTCCTCATAAAAGCCAAGCAAGTTAGTTTGGCAAGATCTATTCCTGCTAAATCCATGTTGATTATTTCTTATGAGGTCAGTCCTTGAAACTCTTGCATCAAACTTTCCAGTATCTTCCCCACAACTAAAATTGAATTTACAGGCCTTTAATTATCTGACTGTAAACAACTACCCTTTTTGAATATTGGAACTACATTAGCTTTTTTCCAATGCAGAGGCACACTTCTGGAAATGAGGGAGTTTGCAAAAATAAGAAACAATGCCCTATATAAACTGAACTTAGCTGCCTAAGGACCCGAGGATGTATTTTATCTGTTTCAGGGGATTTATTAACACTAACCTTATTTAAATGTTTCTCAGGGGCAATTCTAAGGTTTTTGCTGCCTGAGACGAACTTTTGAATGCCGCCCTTCATGCATCGCTGCATTAAAGTGGTTGTGGCTTTGTCAATGGGGATGTGGTTTTGCTGGTGGCCGTGGGTAAAATTTTACGATTTTGAACTTCCTATCACATAGGTATTTAAACAGTTCCTCAGACAGTCAATTACCAATAATGTAATTATGTAAGTTTTTTTAAAAAGGAAACAGATATTATTTCTCAAACGGCTTGTGTTGCCACTACCATATTGCTCCTTTCAGGTTTTTATTGATCAAAATAACTTATTTTATAGCCTGTGCTAAATATGTTGGTTCAACTGTTACAATACATTAGAAATACCATACTTCCAGTAGTATCAAATATTTTAGACAAAAGATTTGTAAGCCTGCCATGTCAAGGTAGACTCTTTCAGCAGGGACTTAACGAGCATAACTAGACTAACCTAGACTAACAAACAGAAGTGGAGTAGGGAAGCCTTAACTAGCATAACTAGACTAACCTAGTCTAACAAACAGAAATGGAGTAGAGAAGTGGAGTTGAAGCAACTTCAAGGTACCGTGTGTTGGAGTCATGCAGGCAGCGCTTACACTTCTCGTGGCCGTGCATGCACGTTCTGCCGACTTTTTTCTTCAGTGCAGGGGTGCTGCGTGAGACAAATGCCTAATGGTAGATGTGTCCCTGATGTTTCTGCAACATATACACAGTTAACCAATGAGCACTTGCATTTTACACCATTATTGCTACTATACTCTATGCTATTTGTACTTGGATCTTCTATTGTGTATACAGAGGGGAACAAATTGTTCAAGATGTAACTAACTTTTCCCCATTAATAAATGGTTCCACATTTTCAGTCTTCATCTTCTTACTATTGATATACTTAAGTATTGTTTAGGGTTAGTGATGCTTTGTTCAGCTTTCCTAACTTTATTATTAATTTTAGCTAGCTTAGTTGCTTTCTTACAATCCTTGCGTTCCCACTTACTTAAAGGTTTTAAATGCCCTTTTCTTCCTTTCCATTTCCCTCTTTACATCAGAAGTAAGCCACATTGGGTGTTTTTTTACATTTATTTTTTATACCCAATGGTATACATTTAGATGTTAAATGGCTTAAAATCTGCTTAAAAACAGTCCACTTCTGTTCAGTATCTTTACCTCATAATATATCATCTCAGTTGGCACAGTACTCTTGTTTTTTACACTTTTAACTTGGGAAAATTTGCTTTCCTGAAATTAAAAGTCATTGTTAAGTGCACTTTTCCTTTTGATAACATACACTAAACAACACTTTTTCATGGTCACGGTCACTATTCCCTAAGCCTCCAGTTACTTTAGTATCTGTAATCATTTTGAATTCTCTTGAAGCTACTGAACGAACTTGCCATTAAAGGAGAACTAAACCTAAAATACAAAGGCAGCTCCCCAGACTCTATAACTGTCACTTTTTAAAACCATTTGTCTCTCACCTCTGAATTCAGCTTCTTACTGTAGAAATAATTGATAGAACATTTCTGAGTACTGGCAATCTATGATGCCACTGCTGGCTTCTAGTGTAGCCTCTTCCTGGTGGTCCAGGAACTAAAACTCCTTCTGCACATACTAACTAGCTACCTTGTGTTTGTTTCCCACTCCCGTTATGCTAAACTGCATATAACAGTTGAACTCAGAGTCCCCACCTGCCAGCGTCTCCCAGCCAATCATCAGAGATAGCAGTGAATATTATTAACAGATTTTCTGCTCAAACAGAGTGGGGGAAGGTGTTAACCCTTTTCATATGTATTTAGGAAGCAACTTGTTAACCCTTTATATTTGTGAGCATTTCTGCAAGACTGTGTCTTTGTATGTATTTATTTCTGCACTCTACCATTTATATTCGTGTGTGCAGTGCCGCTCCTACCATAAAGCAACTTGAAAAAGTTGCTCATGGTGGCACCCCAGTCCCCTGGTAAAAAAAACAAACAACATGTGGCATTTCCCCCCGGAATCCCCCTTTAAACAGCGCAGGCTGCACAGAGTTACGTACCGTTGTTAGCCTATTGAGCGGCTGCAAGAGCTCTTGTGCATTGAGCCTGTTTAGAATGTTTTTCCGGTGTCTGAGTTTCTGTTAAAACTTCTTGGATACCGGCAGAAAGGAACTCTAGCTCCCCCCCTCCACCCCCTACCATTCAGCTTCACAGACTTCCTGTCTCCTGACCCCAGTGCGGGTCCTGACTGCTGTGCTGTGTGGTTAGTGTATCCGGAAAATGAGATGATGTTCCCTCACCACACAATGCCGGGTAATGCAGCCTATGGAACGATGAGGAGCTTTACTCAGTTACACTGGGGCGGAATCTGTGAGTTACAGAGTGAGAGTGTGTGAGAGAGTGTGTGTGTGAGAGTAAGTGTGTGTGTGTGAGAGAGAGAGAGAGAGAGTGTGTGTGTGAGAGAGGGTGTGTGTTTGTGTGAGAGAGAGAGTGTGTGAGTTGTGTATGAGAGATTGTGAGTGTGTGTGTGAGAGAGAGAGAGTGTGTGTGAGAGTGAGTGTGTGTGTGTGAGAGAGAGAGTGTGTGTGAGTGAGAGAGTGTGTGTGCGTGTGGGAGAGAGAGTGTGTGAGAGTGTGTGGGTGTGTGTGTGAGTGTGAGTGAGTGTGTGTGTGTGAGAGAGATTGAGTGTGTGAGTGTGTGTGTGAGAGAGAATGTGTGTGTGAGAGAGAGTGTGAGTGTGTGTGAGAGAGAGTGTGTGCGTGAGAGAGAGAGAGTGAGTGTGTTTGTGTGAGAGAGAATGTGAGTGTGTGTGTGAGAGAGCATGTGTGTGTGTGAGAGAGTGAGTGTGTGTGTGAGAGTGTGTGAGAGAGAGAGTGTGTGTGTATGTGTGAGTGTGTGTCAGTGTGGGTGTGTGTGTCAGTGTGTGTGAGTGAGTGTGTATGAGAGAGTGGGTGTGGGAGAGAGAGTGTGTGAGACAGGGTGTGACAGTGTGTTTGAGGGTGTGTGTGAGAGAGAGTATGTGTGTTTGAGAGAGAGAGTGTGTGTGAGTTTGTGTGTGTGTGAGAGAGAGTGTGTGTGAGGGGGGCCCATCTTGTCTTTAATGCCCATCCTGTGTGCACAACTGCTGACAACAGCCAGAGGATACAGCTCCTACCATGAATGCCCCTTGCACCGGAACAGCTGTGGACTGGGAGTTTCAGCTAAAATATGGAAGAAGGTAAGGGGCTTTTAGGGTAAGAGGGACTGGGGAGAGACAAGTATTCTTATGGAGCTGGTGGAGAGGAAAGAAGGTGTGATTGGCTTCTAACTGACAAGAAGTAGTGTTAAAAGTAGCTCACTGTCACCGACCCACTTATCCCCCAGTGTCACATTCCCACTCATCCCCCATTATCACATTCCCACTTATCCCCCAGTGTCACATTCCCACTTATCCCCCAGGGTTACCTATGTTGGGAGTGTCTGACATTGTAAAGTAGCATATTAAAAGAGAACCAAGACCATGACGCCAGCCTGGAGCATGGTTGAAATGTTATAGTTAAGGTTCTGACACCTTCTGTCCTTATCAATAGTAATGTTTGCACCACCCAGACACGTTGGATATTTAAGGAAGAATGTAGCTTGACGTGGTGGCAGGCTCACAAATAATTTGGCCAACATCTTTTATTGTACATAAAGTATGGTAGGGATTTCTAATGTGTTATCACATGCACCAACATTTTTATGTGTCATAACAATAGAGAACACACCCACGCACAAAGCCACACCCCACACAAAGCCACGCCCACTTTGCCGCTATGCGCGCCGCACCCGCCTAGAGGCGGCATTCAAAAGTTGTTTCAGGGGCCAAAAACCCTAGGGACACCCCTGCGTGTGTATATTGCTGAAATGTACATTTAGGGCATGGCCACACTGCAACAAACTTGAATCGCACACGATTTACGTGCGTTTGCGATTTGTCCATTGTCATTATGAAAACGCATGCGATTGCACAAAAAACACACGTGTTACCAAATTGCTGATGCATGACTGAATCGCAACACACCTGAAATCGCAAAATTTTGGTGCGTTGCTGCGATTTCAATACAATTGGTAAATTGCAATCATCTGATAAATGTGCTTGTGTGGCCTAGCCCACAGAAGTTTAATGCAAGCTGCATTGATTTCAGTTTAGCCATACAGCATGTATTTAATGCAATAGCATGTATTTTAATGGCAATTTCCTGAGGCTGTGGCCCCACTTAAGTGCAAGAGAGGACGCACGTTCGCAATAATGCGTGATTGTGCTCACTTCCGTGCATGGGCTTGCGCTTCCACAATTGGACCCTAGCAGAGCGCATGCAATACAGACAAAAAAATGGTGATCGCATGCACTCCAATAGCACACGGAAACGCCTTGCATGTAGTGGGGCCGGTCCCATAGGCTATTACATGCCTGTACTTCCACTAGCACAATCGGATCGCAAACCGCAATCCAAAACGCACTAGTGGAAGCTAACCCTAAGTGTTTGAGTCTTAAAGGGAAAGTTGGCAACCCCAGTAGAATTGAGCTGACCATTTTAAAAGGTACACTTATAAAAACAAAACAGCTCAGAGCTGCAGGTGCAGCATATTGACATGAACATGGTCTTAGCACAGCTCTGTGCAATGCATTTTAAAGGGGAATGTTGGAGCCTGGAAGTAGTTTTGGAAGTAGTGTAAAGGCAAAGGCCAACTTTGCCTTTTAGACCCAAACACATATTAAATATACATGTTGCAGTGCCATTGCACTAAATACAAACTGTATCAGCCTGCACCATGCTTCTAAAGAAAATACTAACAACCTTTTGTTGTGTACATATTATCAGGCCTATGTCATAAAAGTTCTTATGCTAAAATCTGATTGGTTGGGTAAAAATTTGCACCATTTTTAACGATAAGAACTTTAAATGCATAAGCCTGTATATGTGTTCGCATCTTAAAGGCAAAGGTGGGAACCCTAGTTGGAAAAGTGATTTTCTTTATGCAAAACTTCCCATAGGCAGCCCTCCAGCTGCATTAATTTTATAGAGCATGTTTGCGTTCCCTCTAACAGTGCCCCTTTTTTTGTATTATTACAATAATTCCTATTAATATGTACATTTATATAAACAACATGGTACAGAGCTGCAAATGGCATACCCTCCAACATTCCCCTTTAATACATACACTTATAGAGCATGGTGCAGTGCTGCAGGTGGAGGATAATATAATGACCCTGATCTTAGCACAGCTCTGTGCAATGCATTTCTCTGTGTAATGCATTTCTTAGCTTAGCTCTGTACTACAGTTTGTTGTTTTTATACAGAAAGCTGAATCAAAAGCACACTCTTCCTACCCTCCAACATTCACTTTAATAAGGTACACTGATGAGAAATGCATTGCACAGAGCTGTGCTAAGATCAGGTTCACTTCACTATCCTCCCCCTACAGTTCTGCACCATGTTGTTTCTATAAAAACACACTCTTTCTACCCTCCAACATTCACTTTAAAAAGGTACACTGATGAGAAATGCATTGCACAGAGCTGTGCTAAGATCAGGTTCACTTCACTATCCTCCCCCTACAGTTCTGCTCCATGTGGTTTCTATAAAAACACACTCTTCCTACCCTCCAACATTCCCCTTTAAGAAGCTACACTTTCCACTAATATTGCTGCAGCTTACAGAGAGAGCTAGAACCTTAACACTATGGGCCATATTTATAAAGGTGTGGTATCACCTTCTTTAGCGATCATTATGGCGATCATCAATTTATGATCACTATCAGAAATCTTGTAAATGTACGATAGTGAAAGTAAATCTACGACCACCCGTAGAATATCATTACGGAAGTTTTATTACCGCGTGTTATGGTATACTACTGCCACGGTTGTACAGCAACAAAAGCCCGTGGTATCGCAAGTTTTTAAATATGGCCCTCCAACACTTAAAAAATACATTGCAGGTGAATACAAAGACACAGGTCTGTAACTGTGAATAGTGCAGGTTTATTGCAAAACATGCATTCTACGTGTTTCTGACCCACTTGTCCTTCCTCGAGTGCTTGAGTGGGTCTGAAACATGTAGCACGCATGTTTTGCAATAAACCTGCACTATTCACAGCTACAGACCTGTGTCTTTGTATGTTTCACCTGCAATTTATTATCTATGTATCGGATTTGGTGGAGTGAAAGCCGTAGGTGAGACATACATTATTTCAGATCCGGACACACTAGATACCCAGACCTATATACATCACACTACAACACTGCTACTAGGAAAGGGTTAATCAGCTGCACCACCAATTTGAATATTGATGATTTAATATCTTCGTACATCATAGGAGTTAAGAAGTGGGAGTGCAAATCACACAGGTGCTAAAATGTAATGAAGGTAAAAGTACTGGCAGGCAAGGGAAATGTCAGTTTCAGATTTGAGGAACAAACAGAACCTAAAATGAGCCATAGAGGTAAAGAAAAGGCCCCTGAGTGGGATCTTTCATGCTGAGAAGGTTGTTGAGGCGAGTACTTTCTAACTTAACTTTGATTTTTTTTTGATTTAGTTCTCCTTTAACACATGTGCTGAAAGACAATTCCACGGTTTTACCTGAAGATGAAGTTTTTTTCTTCTAATCTTAAAGAATGTTCACACACCCTTTAAAACAATCTATTGGTGATCAGTGCACCAAAGAGTTTATTAAATGGCACATTAATATCTATGTATAAAGTGATCATATCCCCCATGTAAGTGTCGCTTCTCCAGTGTTGAAAAGCAGTAACTTTTATAATCTGTCTGCATAGTCAAGTCCCTCCATTCCCCCCATCTTGGTTTCATTTCCAAGATGTCACTTTTATATGCAGGATTCCAAAACTGCACCGCGTATTCTAAATGAGGAAGTACCATTTCTTTGTAAAGAGGGAGAATAATATGTTTTGCCTCTTGAATCAATACCCTTCTTTATACAGGAAAATATCTTGCTGGTTCTAACTGTCAGACACTGTTTGCTACAGGGGTTCTGTTGTATATCAGAACCCTCATATATTTTCCAAGCAGAAATTCACTTTACAGTAGAGATGGACTAGAACTCGAACCCGAGTTCGAGCCGAACTATTCGAGTTCGAATGGACTCGGACTTTTCGAACTATCCCGGACCCGGATTTTCAGTATTTTCCGGACTTTCGATAATTATCGAATGTTCGACCGTTTGAGGAAATCGAATATGCGAGTAAAATGTCTATTATACCTATACGGGAGCATCAAATCCATGAGTAAAATGTCCATTATACCTAGACGCGAGCATCAAATCCGCGAGTAAAATGTCTATTATACATAGACGCGAGCATCGAATTTGGAAGTAAAATGTCTATTATACCTAGGCACGAGCATCCAATCTGTGAGTAAAATGTTTAGTATACCTAGGCGCAAGCATCGAATCCACAAGTAAAATGTCTATATACCTATACACGAGCATCGAATCCGCGAGTAAAATGTCTATTATACCTATATGCGAGCATCAAATCCGCGAGTTGTTCATGGGTTAATAATCTAATGTTTGAACGCGAGAGCTCGAAAGTAGCGTATAGTATAGTATTTGAGGTTGGATAAAGACATACGTCCATCCAGTCCAACCCATCTAGCAATATCCTCATTTCCTGCCTAACTGTTGATCCAGAGGAAGGCAAAAAAAACCCACCAAATTTATGAAGGGGGAAAAAATTCCTTCCTGACTCCAAGTGGCAATCGGAAATTTCCCTGGATCAACTCTACTTTATGTATCAATACCAGTAACTTGCAACATTCCTTGTTTGCAGAAACTCATCCAGCTTTTTTTTGAAACTGACCAATCAACCTGCCATTACAACGTCCACTGGAAGACAGTTCCATAGCCTTACCGTTCTCACAGTGAAAAACCCTTTCCGAGCTTGAAGCCTAAAACCGTTTTTCTTCAAGTCTTAAGGGATGTCCTCGTGTCCTTTGACATGTTCTATTGGTGAACAATGCCCCAGATAGTTTATTGTATGGCCGTTAATGTATTTATACACAGTAATCATATCCCCACGCAAGCGCCTTTCTCCAGCGTACATAATTGTAACTTTTCCAGTCTCTCTTCATATTCAAGTCCCCAATCCCCTTATTAATTTAGTTGCCTTCTCTGAACCCTTTCCATTTCAAAGATGTCCTTTTTGACACAGGATTCCAAAAATGCACTGCATATTCCAAATGAGGCCTTACCAATGCTTTGTAAAGAGGGAGAATTACATTTCCTCTTGAATCCCTACCTCCTTTATACAAGCAAATACCATGCTGGCTCTGGCTGTTGCCGCTGGCACTGCTTGACCTTTAAGTTGTTATCCACCAAAACTCCAAGATCCCTTCCAACAGGGATTCACTTAACACAGAGCCATTATAGTATAAGTAGCACAAGTATTTAGTCCAAAATGCATCACCTTACATTTATCACATTGAATTTCATCTGCCACTTAGCAGCCCAAGTGATAATCTATCTAGATCCCCTGCAAATTGCACATCCTCTGAAGTTTTAATGGTCGCAAAGTTTTGTGTCGTCAGCAACACAGAAACCTTGCTGACAATACCCACTTCCAAATCATTAATAAATAGATTAAATAGAAGCGGCCCCAACACAGAACCCTGTGGCACCCCACTTAGCACTTTAGTCCATAATGATGAAGCCCCATAACAACTACTCTCTGCTCCTATTCTTAACCAATTTTCTATCCATGTACAAATGTGACTCCCCAGACCAAACGACCTTAGCTATTCATTAGTCGCTATGGGGGACTGTATCAAAAGCCTTTGCAAATCCAAGTAAACTACATCTACTGCTATACCAGAGTCTAAATTTCTACTTACTTCCTCATAAAAGCCAAGCAAGTTAGTTTGACAAGATCTATTCCTCCTAAATCCATGCTGGTTACTACTATTAAGTCAGTCCTTGAAACATACTCTAGAACATGTTCCCTTATTAAACTTTCCAGGATCTTCCCCACCACTGAAGTAAACTTACAGGCCTGTAATTACCCGGCTGTGAACGACTACCCTTTTGAATATGGAATAACATCAGCCTTTTTCCAATCCAGAGGGCACACCACCGGACATGAGGGAATCAGCAAAAATAAGAAACAATGGCCTAGATAAAACTGAAATTAGCTCCTTAAGTACCGAGAGTGATTTTATCCGGTCCAGGAGATTTACTAATATTACCTTATTTAGTTCTTCTTACCATATCCTCGGTTAACCAAAGAGGAACTTGAATCTTGTATACCTTTATTGTACTAACTCTAGATATCTGTACTTGGATCTTCTATAGTATATACAGAGGAAAAAAAATTATTCAAGACATTTGCTTTATCGCCATCCTCCGAACTAACTTATCCCCATTAATTAATGGTGCCACATTCTCAGTCCTCATCTTCTTATTATATATCTTAAAAAAATGTTTAGGCTTAGTGATGCTTTCTTCAGCTATCCTAACTTCATTATAATTTAGCTAGTTTGATTGCTTTCTTACACTCTTGTTACAGTTTATACTCCCTAAAGGCCTTTTCTGTCCCTCTGCCTTAAAGGTTTTAAATGCTTTTTCTCTTACCTTTGCCTTTACATCAGAATTCAGCCACATGGGCGCGGATTTATTTTTTTACATTTATTTCCCAAGGGTATAAATTTAGATGTGAACTGGCTTAAAATCCTTGAACACAGTCCACTTCTGTCAGTACCTTTACCTGATATACATTATCCCAGTTGACATTCTGAAGAGCTGCTTAACCTGGGAAAATTTGCTTTCCTGAAATTAAATGTCTTTGTTAACCCAGCGCACTTTTCCTTTCGATAACAAAGTCCAAATGCCACTATTCATGGTCACTATTCCCAGCCTCCAGTTACCTTTATATCTATAATGCGCTCCACAATGTTAGATATTACCAGATCCAACAGAGCTCCTTTTAGTAGGAACCTCAACCACCTGTGAGAGAAAATATCCCGCAGCAAATTCAGGAACTCATCGCCTTTTTCTGTGTGCAGTTCCACACACCAATCAATGTCAGGGTAATTGAAGTCCCCATAATGAGCACACTCCCCAAACTTGCAGCCTGCCAACTGCATATGAAGTTGACTCACCTCCTCTCTGCTAGCATTTGGCGGCTTATAGCAGACACCAACAATGACATTACCCCCTTTCCTGTTGCCTAATTCCACCCATATTGCCTCCACTTTATCATCCATATCACCAGCTATCTCTTCTTTTAAATTTGGCTTCAATTCTTTTTTAACATATACACATACTCCTCCCCCTTTCCTTTTTTTTTCTGTCCTGCCTAAACAAGGCATATCCTTCTATATTTACAGCCCAGTCGTGAGAACTGTTCAACCACATTTCTGCTATACCTATTACATCATACTTTTCATTCAATGCCATCATTTCCAATTCACCCATTTTGTCAGCCAGCTCGGTGCATGAAAGTAAAACCGAGCTAAAGTCCTGGATATCCGAACATGTTCCCCAGACCATTTCCCAGGTCCCACAGCCATTTACATTAAGTTACCATTGATATTTTAATTGTATTTCATTAGAACTTTTCGAACTATTTGACTCCCATTGACTTTAATGGGCCTGTTTTCGAACTTTCGAACTTTCCATATAGTTCGAAAGTTCGAAAACGGACTGAAATTTCGAAAGTTTGGCCATCTCTACTTTACAGTATACTTAGCACAAGGATTGTTAAACCCCATGTGCATTGGCTTATATTTAGCAATACTAAATTTCATCTGCCACTGCAGCCCATTCAGTCAATCTGTCTAGGTCTGCCTACAGCAATTGCACATCATTTCAAGTTTCCAAAGCTCTGCATAGTTTTGTTTCATCAGCACACACAGAGACATTGCACCCAATCTCGCTTGATGAGGGAAAATAAATAAATTAAATAGAAGTCTGCGCAGCACCAGGGGCATAACTACCAGGGTGCAGGGGAGCAACCGCAGGGAGTCCCAGGAGCCAAGAGGGCCCCGTCTTCTAATTTCTCCTATGACAGATATAGCCTCCTTCCAGAAAACCCCTGTGGATGAAGCATGGATAGGGGCCCCATCATAATTTTACTGGGGGGCCCAGTGATTCTTAGTTATGCCACTGCCAAGCACAGAACCTTAAGGCAACCTAATTAGAATGTTAGTCCACATACAAATGTGTTTTTAAGGCCAACAGACTTTATCTAAATCTGAATCTAAATTCTTACTCTTATTCTTTGTAAAACCAAGTAAGTTTGTTTGAAAAGTTCTATTTCTTACAAACACTGGCTGATTAGTTCTTATAAGATCGGTTTTTGAGGCAAAGTGCAGAATATGATCCTATTATAAATTTTCTAGTTTAGGAAGACTAAACCTATTTTTAAAATGTGAAAGTTTTTCTACCAATTACACCTATGCATTTGTAGGTAAGTTGCATTTACATATATGTAGGAAGGGAATTCTGTAAATAAAATGGCTTCCATATTTTTGCCAGTACAAATCCGAGCCCACGTATCCTTCAAAGATCCTTGTGAGCATGTACCCCTATTGGCTACACCCCCTGACCACACTATTTACTGTCTCTATACACAGAGTATTTTCTATACAGATGTCTCCACATCAATATAGAAATCCCTGATAAGTCTTTGAAACTACCTGGTACCCTGCTGTTTATTTTCAATCCAGCATGAATTTGCTTACAGCTTTTCAGGAACAAATGATATTAGTGTGTTTTTTTTTAATTCTGTTCCTAGCAAAAGATAATGTTTCTAAAATTAACTATATGCTTTGTAAATGTTGTGGTGACTCCACAGTATAAAGCACCAATTTTAGATTTTTAGACCCATGAGGTCACAGGTTTAAATCCCAAGACTTTCTTATGAAACAATATAACTTGTTTTACTATCTCCTTTTTTTGTTTCCTTTATGTTCCTAGCAAGAGAAAAAGTTGCTATAAACTAGAATTTATTTTGTTCTAAAATGCTAAAATTCTGGTTCTTAAATACATGCTTCCTAAGAAAAAATCTGCAAAGATTACTTTTCCTGTTTGTATGAAAACCAAAGGGATATATGTTTATTAGGGACAGGAGCATAATCCAGCTAAATTGGATTATGGAAGCTGACCTCTAGTACCCATAGGTTAATTTTATAAATAAATTCCCAGCCACAGCAAAGGGAGAGCTGAGACACAGATTGTTGTATGTTTGTGAATGTGCTTTGTCTATTGGGAAAATATTGTTTGAAGACTTTATTTTCCCTTTAAACTTACAGGTCTATAATTACCAAGCTGTGAAGGACTATTCTTTTTAAATATTGTTGTTACAATCGTGGCGGATCAATTAACAAAATGGGGAGCATTACTTCTTGATTCTAATGTATATGCAAGAATGCCAATGCAAGTATAAACATGATATCTAATGAGATGAACAAATATAAACAATGGTGCACTTCCATTAACTGGATCGAGAAAACTACATTGCAATGATCCTCGCTGACAGCTTTGTATTGAATAAACGCGTGATATTTGCATTTAATAAAAACTAGCAGTGTTTAAAATCCAAAAATATCAAATGATAAGATCAAGTTAGTCATGGGTTTTGGCTGTACCTCAGTGATGTTTTGAAATATTGCTAGATTTATGATTCAAACTTTTACAGCCTTAAAAATATCTTTACAGACCTAACAAGCACATTTCCAACTGGAAAAGATACTACTCATTGTATCATCCCTCGAACCAGATGATTAATTCTAACTGTAGAACAGTTATTATATCTATCTGAAGAGATAATCAAACTCCTTCCACTTAATACATTGATCATTTGTCATGAGACCAATAAGGATCCTATTAAAAAAAAAACACAAGTTCCTTTAGAGATGATTTGATATCGACCTATTTGTCTGTTTATGAAGTAAATATTTCATTGTGAATTTTTTGTTTTCTGCAGTTCAAACTTGTAAAAGCTTTACCATTTCATTGCTTTTACAGCTGACTATACATAACAAGACAAAAAGGGGAATTTACCAAGAGCTACAAGCACTTCTTAGTCAGGATCTTTACCCCTGTGTGACTATAAATGTCATGTTAAAAAAGCTGAAGGATATGTACTGAGATCCACATCACTGTTATTCACTTCTTAAAGTTTAGGACCGTTTCTAGGAATAAGCATCCTAGGCAAATAGCTAAGGCACCATTAAAATGTGAAGCCACCATTAAAATTTTTCTGTTTTAAAAGACCAGGTATCCTCATCAGCCATCAAGCTGCTACCAGTCTAGTTTCCTTTAGCCTCTTTTTTTGCATAACATGTAATGATCTAGGCTGACTTTTTCAATCTATCTATGATAAAGGGACGATTCCTTTGGATCCAAAATGTGTAGACAGCCTGGGTACACACAGCTGGTTGTTTTGTGGATATTAATGGGATTTGCCCCTTTATTGGCAACTTAATCCAAGAAGTGGTTGGGGGAAGTTTCAGTTGGGAAGTGGGCACCAGTGGAGACTTGCTTAGGGCACCAAAATTGCTAGAATCAGCCCTGATAAAGTTATACTAACCCTTTGTGAATACCATAGGTTAGAAAGATTGGAAGATGGGAAAGAAAGTGATGTGGCTCTTTTTAAATTCCCCCAAAATTTCACAGAGGTGGAAGGGGGATTAGTGAAAATTCAAAACCAAACTCCAGATTTGTTTGAAAAGAAATTTTGTGTAAAACAGAAATGGTTGAAAATTACTGAAACTTTGTACATCCTCTTAACAGAATAAAGCAACAAGGTGTGAAGAATATTGGAGGAGCTTTTGTACTTTTTATTTTATATAATGTACTAAAGCTTTCTACTGATTAAGGTTTGCTGGAATCTTCTGTGCAATATACACCTTCTATATTAGCTGTGATAGTAATATTCCCCCTATACGAATAAATGAACTAAAAACTTTGTGCTTGTATATTGCTCTATTTGTCTTTCTTTCTGTATGTATGTACATGTAGGCTTGAGAAATAACATCCTTCTAATTAGACAACTGACAACTAAAATTTGCTGATTTATGATTGAGTTGTGTATTAAAAAAAGGTCCTTCTTAAGATGTTATCAGTTCACTCTTGTGTATTAGAGGGAGCCAATAATGATCCAACAGAAATTTTCCATTCAGGCTGTGTAGCTGATGACCGCTGTATCCAACAGGATTTACTGAATATCGCCATGTGTATGGCCAGAAAAGGCACCTTTTCTTTAGTATATTAGGGCACCATTTATTTTATGTCCTAATTGCCCAAAATTGCCCAATATTTGATTTTCTTTTATGAGTCAATGTATATAATGTTCTGTATTAGGCTTTTCAATCATGTTGAAAAGCTCAGAGAAACATTAAAAAACCCACTGAAATTCTATTTATAAATAGGCGAAATAGATTTTCTGTGAAAATGCTCAACGTACATTGAATAAAGTACAGGTTTTCCCACTGCCTAATGCTACATTTCATCCATCACAGTGTTTTTGTAAGAACTCTGCTCTGCATGTTACAGTAAATGCAGCTTTTCTTATTCCTGCTGCTTTAATAGCTTTTACATTGTTTGCAAGTGGCCAGTGCTTAATATCATAGCAAATGCCATTTTTTGAGTCCCACTGGTAGCTGTTGGAACAAGATCATTTTTTGACATGAACACTTCTATCCTTTATGTAAGGTAAGTTTTTTTAAAAGTATCTTCCAATTTACTGGGAAACTGTGTTAGGGTTTATTGTAATCCTTAAAGGACAAAAACTGCAATAGTTAGAAAGCTGAGATATGTAACACTAATTGAAATGCTGCCTGATGTTCTCTTAATACTCTTTCTGCTTCCTGGATCTTCCAGTGAGCAACTGTCCTGCATCTGTCAGCTTTCTAACTATTGTGGTTTTGGGGAGTAATTTACCTAAATATTAGTTTTCATTTGAGGGGTAAACATGCCTTTTAAGTGTAGTTTTCATTTTGATCACAGAATTATTTTTCTGGGAGAGGACAAGGGGAGTTTTAAGTATTTTGTAAAAATCACAGATACCAGAAATAATATAAGGGATAATGCGCCCCTTACAGTGTAATATAAGGATATTACACCACTGAGGAGTTCCCTGACCATATAGAAGCACCAGGCCGTAGGTCGAGTGCTTTTATACAGGACAGGGAACTCCGAGGTGGCGTTATGTCCTTATATTATAATGTGAAGGGGCGCATTATTTCTTATAATACATAAGTATCGGATTCCTTCACCCCATTCACATTTTAAATTCCCTATTTAAATTTCCCTGTTTTCACCTTAAATCCCCAAGCTACCTTCTGTAACTTAAACCCAGTAGAAAGGAACATCTCAGCCCAGCATCTATGCGGTTAAACAAATCTTTGTAGAGGAGGATAGAGACATTGGTTATGAAGTGACAGGAAGCAGCTCCAGCAGGTTCTGTTAGTGAAGTTAAACACTGCAAAAAAAATGCTGAGTCATTGTCCAGGCATGAACACTGGAATGGGCGGAGTAGTGGGATATAAGAAATATAAGAAATGAGTCACTTAGTGACATAGCTGAGTGATGTTTATAAGGATATATACCACTGCAGCTCCCATTATAAAATGTCACACTAATGTATTATATAGTGGATAATGCACCCCCAACTGTAAATTATAAGGATATTAGAAGTCACAGAGGAGTTCTGTGACCATATAAAAGAACGAGGCCGCAGGCTGAGTACCTTTTATACAGGGCACGGAACTCCAAGGTGACTTCTAATATACCTTGTGTATGTAAAGATGTATTATGATGATGCAAAGAGTATTTATTCTGCAGATGGATGGCAAGAAGAAAGTTAAACCAAGAGCAAAAAATTATAGTAACCAAAAAATGGTAAAATAATGAAAAACAGGAAATTCTTGAATGAGACAACTTCATACTAAAACAAATCATAGTATTGAAAAGTATAAAATTAATGTAAAGAACTTCTTACAGAAAGAGTAGATTACAATGTGCCCTGTTCCTTAAAATGCATAGCAGCCAGAGATATTGCAGGGAGTAAACACACACAAATATATACCTACCAGTTCTGCTGTTGAAATTTTGTTGGTTGAAAGTAGCAACACAATCTCTAAATTAAACTGCTGAAATTCAATGGTTACATGGTTTTGCCTTTGTAATTTTGCAGGTTCAGTGAAGAACTTCAGTTGTGATGACTGGAATTCTGCCTTAAAACCTTGTGCTGTTCTACTAAAAACTCAGGGAGAATGACCCATAGAGGGTTCCTGTATTGCTACCAGAATATGAAAATTACCAAATGCTCATTAGAAATGGAATTGAACCTGGTTCTGAAGCGATTTCACTGATCCGCAGGAACTCTGACTTTGCGGATTTTGGCTTTTTTCGCATTTCTCTGAACCATGGAACATTTTCGATATTTCTAGAAATGACTAATTTAAAAATCATGAAAATACTACATAAAATGCCAAAACAGGAAGTGCGTGAAGTTTCTGGTACTGGACGGTGTTTTTTTAAAGATTTTGGGCAGATACGTATTCCCCAGACCATTTCCCAAGTCCCTGAGCCATTTACAGTAAGTTAGCATTGCTATTTATACCTTCATTTTAAGCAGAATTTGGGGATTTTTTAACTCCCATTGATTTGATTGGGGAATTTTTTTTCCTGATTTTTCAAAAATCCACGAAGCGGAGCAGATTTCAGTCAGTTTGGCCATCACTGATGCCCATTAACTTGATAATATACGTTGATTATAGCCATTTTTGGATGGTAATCTGTGGCAATGCTCCTAAATATATGCTGAATGAATGAAGTGTTTTCCAGAAATGTTATTTTTAAGAAAACTCCCTCCTGGAACATGTAACTTCAGGGATACAAAATTTTTAAATAAGGAACATTTTTAAAATAAGCCTTTATGGGTGAGATGGGTGTCTCCATTATACAGGTGATGTCTTTAAAACATCTTTAATATGTTAAATTCCATCCCATGCAGTCTTACTTATTCCAGTTTAGTAAATTCTACACCACACATGTCTAATAGCCTCTTTACAGATATTGTTTTTATCAATTACACAAATATCCATATGATATTTATTGCTTTTTTGTACATTGTTTTAATTTACATTGGATATATGTGGCTGTGTGAGTGTTTTTAGTTTTTATCTTCCTGATATGTGTCACTAAATCTTGGGCAGCTGAATTGATATGATAATTTGACTACAGGTCTCTCCATTAATATTTGCAATTTCCTTCCTCGTGCATCATATACATGCTTTAGCAGAACAAATGCATCCCTAGAAATTTCCTATTAGCTACAAATTTCAAAGAGGATCCCTGAGCTTCAACCTCCAGGCATAGCTGCATCTTTGTAGTGATAATTGTTGTATAGAGTCTTATAACCTTCAACATATTTGTTCATATTTTGTTATAAAATGATTCTGCACAGCTTAAATGGCACTTTGATGAGTATTATTGCATTAAACATCAAAGATGACAATTTTGAAGCTCAATTAAATGATCTGAGAGGATAGCTGCTAACAGCTTAAGAAGACGGAGAGGACTTTTTATCTTCATTCCTACTTTGCTTTCTTTTTTGTTTATTATAAGATTATCATATAATTATAATTTCATCACCAATAACAAGTTTTGTTTTAACGATCAGATGCACATAGCCGGGTACTAGTGGCAAGGCTGTGCAGAATATATTGACATAATGACTAAGCTGATGAATTTGAAGGGCAATAAAAAACTAAAAGAGTTCTCCATAGAATTATTCTTAGTGCCAACCAGCAATACTGGGATGAAGGAGGAGATTACAGGAAGTTTAATGTAATAACAGCTATCGCCAAAGAGTTATAGAATTTAAAATCTTAACCTATGTCACATGAAAAACATCTAAAGAAGGTTCTATAGATTACATTTTGGATGCAGCATTCTCTGCCTGTACAAGGGCCCTTTTGTCCATACAAACATGACAGCTTTCACAGATTCTCATGTATATTTGTCATTGGGTTGCTGTGCATCTGCTTCACTTTTGGATGATGTAATATTATTTGCAATTAGATAAAATGCAGTTAAACTAACGCTTCCTAATGTAAAGTCAGGTTAGCATGGGTTTAACTCCAATTTACTGGGGCCTTCGTCATTCTGCATTATGAGCACAGGCATGCAAGGTAAAAACCACTGCATTTGTTTTTACAAATCTTACCTTCTGGGTTCTGTGATGCAGGAAATGATGTGAGTACTGCATTGTGGGAGCCCCGAGGCTAAGAGGAACGCAGAGGTAAGTGTTACATCTCCCAATATTTTAAATTGCACTTTCTGGACTATGCACTTTATTTTTATTATATGCATTTTATACTTACTATTTTTATTATTATTATTATTTTAAAATGTTTATATTTCTTAATTTTTGGTAATTCACTTAGCTTATGTACACATGGGCAGATGTTTCGGCCTGACCAACCCTTAATTCACCTGACTGATCGGGCCAGGCTGAAACATCATTGGTCATAGAGAAAGTAGCCACTTCAGATCTTTCAGCATGGCCATGATTTTCCACCATGTCTGATAAGTCTTTTGTTCTGCCAGAAAAAACAGGCATAAAAACAATTAGAAACTGTATAGTAGAGATAGCCGAAACTGCTGGGTTTCATTCCATTTTCAGGTTTTCGGATCTCGGGAAAATCTAGAAGATTCAAAAATCCGAAAACGGAACTTAAATTCAAGACTTTGGTGGGCATTTTCAATTTTTACAGAATGTTCGTGGCTATTTTCGAGAATTTTCAAAAATAGCTAGAGCGTTTGATAGTCCTCGAAAATACGATCGAAAACTATTTTTCGAGTTTCCAACTATATTTTTGAGTATTATCAAAAGTTCGAGGCTATTTTTGAAAATAGCTCGAACGTTCAATAAATATCTAAAATGCGATCCGAAGTCCTGAAATCCGAACAATTAGTCAGTAGGGATGGCATAGAACTCGAACTCGAACCCGAGTTCGAGCCGAACTGTTCGAGTTAGAACGGACCCGGACTTCTCAAACTATCTCGGACGCGGACTTTCGATAATTCCCGGACTTTCGATGATTTATCGAATGTTCGAACGTTCGAGTATCGAATCCGCGAGTAAAATGTACATGGTATCTAGGCGCGAACATCGAATCTGCGAGTAAAGTCTCCATTACAGCCTATACGCGAGTATCGAATCTGCGAGTAAAATGTCCATGTTACCTCGAACGTTCGAACACGAAAGCTCGAAAGTAGTGTGCGTGAGAGTAAAATCGATTTTACTTAAGTCCTGGATATTGGAACATGCTCCCCAGACCATTTCCCAGGTCCCACAGTCATTTACATTAAGTTACCATTAATATTTTAGTTGTATTTGACTCGAACTTTTCAAACTATTTGCCTCCCATAGACTTTAATGGGTCCGTTTTCGAACTTTCGAACTTTCGAACTTTTACAATAGTTCGAAAGTTCGAAAACGGACCGAACTTTCAATAGTTCGACCATCTCTATTAGTCAGAACGTAACATTTGGATTTCGGAACCAAGGGGTTCCATGTAGGATCCGTGCCCGAGTTGGACATGGATCCTTTCTCTACTGGTTAGTTGAAGAGACTTAGTACCACATTTTGCCAATTATCTGCTTGTGTGTACACAGCTTTAAATGGGATACATTTTTTTACCATTTGATGAATAAGGTTAAATTCGAGATCCAGTCTCAAGATTTTTTCTATCAACTACTTGAAGATATTGAATGGACGATCAAAAATAAAGGTTATCAGCCAGGGATATCAGATGGTGCATTTCAATTGGTTCTTCCGTTCGAAAAATTGGTCAGAAAGAACGAACCCAAAATTGGAACAACAAGAATCGTCCTGTGCATTGCCTGCTTTATACCTCATTAAGTAATATATGTAATGTTAAAATAAATACGTTTATGAATAAAACATGGCTGCAATAATTATTTTTATTCACCAACATTATTGTACCTGAATTTATTAAATAAAAAAGTACTTTCTGAATTCCATTTCTAACTGGCATACAGCAACACTCATAAAAATCTTTTGATTCCTTGTTTATTTTATTAAACTTAGCACATTATTATACATTGGCTAGACAGGCACATATTAAAATCTTGGAAAGAGGTTTTACTGTACATTATGGACAAGCCAGTGGTTAAAATGTCAAGCAAAGTGGTTAAAATGAGAAGCATTGCCAACAAAAACCGCATAGAAATATTTTGTTTTGGACTTTCTGCTGTGTTTTAACAGATTAATAGCTTATTTGGCGCTTAGAAATATGAACCATGACTTACTCATTTCTGATATTATCGTTTTGGAAAGTTAAAAACCAGAAGATAACAAGTAAATTGTAATTGTGGCAATATAAAATATATCATCTGGACTGCTCATATTTAGATATGAATAACATCTTACATATCCAAGTGGTGATGTGTTTTTTTCTTCCAACACAAAAATGACTTCATCTTTCTGTAATGTTTTTTTAACAAAAATATAAACAAAGGGTTATAAAGTGTTCATATAAAATTATAGAAAAAGCAATCTTCCAGATTAAAGGAGAAGAATTTAATTAATTTCAGGTGATATAATTGTAACCTAGGTGGCTATATTTTAATTCCTAATATATAGCTATGTAACAATTCCACAGCTTCTTTTTTCCTGTTTTCTGTGGACCTCTGTGGTTTGAAAGAAAAGCTGGTTACACACTATACAGATGTATAGCAGATGAAAGAAAGATTCCTGTCTGCCACTCTACTAAATTAAAGGATGCAATAGAAATGTTTACTTGTGGGTGAGCAATTTTGTGGCTGATGTCTGTGGTTTCTTGGCCATGTGATCATCTGTTTCTAGCTACACATGTGGCCTATAAAAGGCCAATCCCATCAGACCCTGCTTTAACCATATTCAGGTCTGTGAGGTTGCTGTTAAATGAAGGCTTTGTTAATAGGAATGTGTTACCTGCATAAGAAGGTATAAGAAGAAGAGGTAAAGCTATAATCTTGAACTTATTTGTAACTCATAGCACTCAAACATTAAAGTAATGTATGTTAACATGTACTCAGAAGTGCTTCATTATGAAATAATTATCTTTTCTGCTACATACGAACTATTTTTTGTTTAAAGGGTATGTCCACCCTAAAATTCATTTTTTAATATAAGATTCCCCCTGCCAGCCCAGCCCCAACCGCTATATTTATATGTGTATAAAGCTCCCCAAACTCTACTTACCTCCCTTCTTTCCTCCGCCGCGCTCCCGGCCCTCTGCTTGCGAGAAAATGCAAGCAGAGGGGCAGGACCGGCAGTCGCGTCTGTGATTGGCTGAGCGGCAGCCAATCACGGACGCGGCTGCCGGCAGCTCATTTCGGCGGAGGAAAGAGGAGAGGTAAGTAAAGTTTGGGGAACTTTCTAAACATATAAATATAGTGTTTGGGCTGGGCTGCAGGGGGGAATCTTATATATTAAGGGATTTACACTAGGGGGAGGGAATCCTGAGAGGGAGGGAGAGGGAGGGAGATGGAGGGGGAGAAGGGCTGCAGTACGCATGCCAAAATTCTCCCAGAGGCCAGGTAGGAGGCAGAATCCTATATGGACTCTGCTATCCTCCTGGTGGGCAGTTTTTGGGACTTTGGGGGGGGACTACAGGAGAACCATATGGAGCTGGGATGTGAGGTAAGGATTAAACTACATGCCCTTTAATGATGTGTTTTATTTACAAAAAAAGGGAACATCTATGGGAGGAAAATTCTCGCCTCATACGCAAATTTGTTTATGGGGTATTGGGAACACACTTTCATTTTTGATAGCAGGAATCAGTTTAAAAGTAACATTACGGTTTTGTAAAGGTATATCAATGATTTGATATTAATTTGGAAGGAAAGATGTGATCCCAATACTTTTGACAGGTTTTTCAATTATTGTAATAGCAATGGATGGGGAATCACTTTTTCATACAGTAGAAACAAGACCAACATTGAATTTTTGGATATAGATTTTGGAGTACAGGAACATGCAATTACTAGAGATGTTCGAAACTGTTGAGTTTCGTTCCATTTTCGAGTTTGGATTTTTACGAGTTTCGAAAATCATCTACTTCGATTTTCAAAAATCGTCTACTGTCGATTTTTGATAATCGCCTACTTTCTATTTTCGATTTCGAAAAATACGGGCTCCGTGAAATTCAGGAGTTCCGAAACTTTTGTCAGGACTTCAAAACCCTCAGATTCGATTCGAAACTGGGTTCTGTTCTAACCCACATTACATCTCTAGCAATTACCACAGATCTCTATCATAAACCTATTACCAGGAATTCCCTGCTTCAAGCAAATAGTTGTCACCCCACCTCGGTTACACGTGCGATCCCGTTTGGCCAGTTTTTACGCCTTAGAGGGATCTGTTGAACTTGGGATAGGTTCCAGGTTAAATCGATGGAGCTATGGCACTGTTTACTGGAAAGGGGGTATGCCAGCAGTGATATAAAAAAGAGCATGTGAAAGAGCTGTGGGTAGCAATAGGACATCTCTTCTTGATGGGAAGTGTAGTCTCACCCACAGTAAGATGAGACGATCAGAAACACTTGGTCCCAGTTTTGCAACTACCCTTAACAGAGATAGCTTCAGAGTTAAAAAGATCCTTCATAAATATTGGCCAATTTTACTTACTGAAGCATGTACTCCCTTCTCATCCAAAGTTGAGCTTTAGAAAAGGACGGACTATGGGATCAGTTGTATCACGCAGTCTGTTCAGGAAGGGGTCCTTCACCAAGCCAATACCTACGTGGCTGAAGTATAAGGGATGCTATAGATGTTACTCGAAATGTTGCAACATGTGTAAATACATTAATGTCTCTAAGACTTTAAAAAGTAGCCACACTGGCAAGGTCTTTCATATCAACAAATATTTTAATTGTAAATCAACCTATTTGGTGTACTTGGCCACCTGTATATGTGGCAGACAGTACATAGGCAAAACTGTCAGACAGGCCTATAAGATTTTAATCTATAAAAATATGTTACAGCATTTGTCTTGATGACACAGTTTAGGGTTAACTGAGCTGCAATTCTGACACAACACTGATTTAATTGTGCAATTAGTGCTCTCTATATATGGTGCTTATTTATTAACAGCTATGTTCTTGCATTTAAAAAAAGTCATGTAAAAGTGCTCCATTTGTAACATAACATATTTAAAACCATCACAACCTTCACTAATTTTATCACATATTCTACCCTTAAATGTGGCACAAAAAGGTTGCCATGCTTTTAGGCCAATTTCTTTAGTTAGTGATATGTTAAAGGACAACTCCACCCTCATAATAATATCTTTTAGAAAGAATGGCCTCTTTAAAATATGTTGATATAACCTACTTTGTCCTCTGAACTCATTACTGTATCCCTGCCATGCTTCTGGATGCCTTGTGGAAACCGAGCAATTTAGTGACCTGTACTGAGCCTGAGCATGCTCAGATGAGGCAGCTAGGGAATTAGCATTCAGTCATTGGCTGTGATGTCAACTGTCAAATCCATAAGTGGCAGTTGTTAACTGAAAGAACCAGGAATCAGAAACAGGGGAAACAGGACATTGTGCAGGATTTAAGGTTTAACTAAAATATCTCAGATTTCAAACTTTTCGGGGGTCATTTACCTGTATATAAGTTTTCATTTGAGGGCTGGAGTTCCCCTTTAAATGTTTTTATTAAGAAAAGTATACAATCTTTTTAATGATATGTATTTAGAGAAATTTAAAACAAGTGATTTTCACATTTTGCAGCCTTAGCGAAAAGTAAGCAAAGTACAGTAATTAGATAACGTGATTGTTATTAATATTTGTATTACTACTAATTGCAACTCCTTTTTGTGCAGAGAACATTGCTAGAACGATTTAGATTTAAGTTTTCTTTTGGTAAATTCTCTGGATGTAAAGCGAAATGCATTGTATAAAACAGAAACTGGTAATATATGTATAGAGTTTATGTATAAAAATGCTGCTCTCTAGTGGATCTTAGCATTAGTTCTACTTTTTATTGTGTTTTAAACATTCCGTGCTTGCTGTTGCAGATTAGAGCCAGATAAACTATATCGCAAAATGATGACATGTTGAGACGTATGGTTACAATTATTATTATATTATACTGTGAAGTGGTTTTGCTAATGTAATCAAACAAAAAAATCCTTTCCAGAATCCCTCTTTGAAAATGGAATCCAGCCTGTTTGCACACTATTCGGAACAAGCTGCTCAGACAAAAGGAAAAGAGAGCCTGGAACTGATAATGCAATTTTCACAGAACTTTGTAACATTATGATTAACACATGACTGATTTTGTTTAAGTTAGTCAAAAGACATTCTTACTTGACTCTTTCCCACAAAACATTTTATACCATTACTGACAAATAAAAATATATTTGCCTCTCTAACTTTACCCTAAATACTTTATTGTAATTTTAGCACTGTTTTTCTAGACGAACAGATTCAAAAAGTATTACAGCGCCTACCGAGTGTAATAATGTGTTCATTCTAGTAGTATTAAGAGAATTAGGCACTAGCTTTGCTGCAATGCACCAAAAAACAGACCCTGCACCAAAAAACAGACCCTGCAAATGGGAACTGTAGTCCAAAAATAACTGGTGTGGTCCAAAGGTGAAGTGACAGGAATCGCTTTTCTGAGTATTTTTGCAATATACTTTCATTATTTTTTTACATAGTTTTGAAAATGTTTAAATTTTTTTGTGTGACATAGTAGCAGCAACAAGATCCCTTGCACTTCCTGCTCTGAAACCAAGTCACAATACCTCTTCCCTGTGTCTTCTCCTTTCTCTTGCAGCATCCAAGGCCCCTTCCACTTGTGGGCCCCATGGCCCCTCCCACTTATGGGTTCCATGGCCCCTTTTCCTACAGCCCCCTTGCAGCACACCCTTGTCCCATTCATTTGCAGCCCCAATTGGCCCTGTGCACTTGTGGATGCGGTGGCCCTGCCCTCTGGCGGGTACCATGACCCTGCCCGCTCACAGGTGCCATAGCCCCTCCCCAACTCAGATCCATACCTCTCTACTGTGTGAAAACATACTTTACGGACAGAACTCTGCCTGAAATGTCTGTTTTTACAGTTTTCTGTAGGTGGGTATGGATCTGAAGTATGAGTGGGGGTGGGGCCATGGCACCTGCAATTGAGCGGGGCCACGTACACATGAGTGGGATGGGCAATTAGGAGGGTATGGCTTAAGATTCCCTTACCTTTTCTGTGGGTATCTTCACACAGTAGGGAGGGGGAGGGACTTCCTGTTCAGCCTTTGGAATGTCACATGTTATCCTAACACCCCTTAACTTTTAGATCAGTAATTTCTTTCTATCTTGGGCAGTGAAACATGTAGAGTGGTCTGTGACCACAGTTCCCCTTTAAACATGACATTTACATGCTCTAAGCCCTATAAGCTTGTGTCTGCACAAGCACTTGGGTTTTATATAGTTGTGTCTCTTCATTGCTTATGAAGGGACACAACTAAAAAATGAATTTTCCTCATCTTCATCTCAATCTATAAATAAATACATACATGTAAGTAGCACTAAAGGCTCGTACACACATGATGACCGGCGATGTGCACGATGTGTACAAACGAATGTTTTGGCCGATAATCGGCCCGTGTGTTGGCGCTTTATCGGGTCAGAACTCTCGATGGCACGTGTGAATGAGCCTTTACTGAGGTGTGTGTGTGTTGCTGCATGCCTTCTATGCACATGTTTTGCTCAGTAGCAGTATCCCCACTCCCTCTTTTAACCACTCCCACTTCCATCTGACCTGACTTTTTCGCACAAACCAACTGTCAAAACTGCACACAGCATTCCAACTGTCACCATTCCAGCTAAAGCACAACTGTTCACAAAAGAATAGTTTATACCAGAAAGGCACTTGATTGACAGCTGAAATGTAAGATGTTTTAGACTTGATATCTTAAGAAATAGGGGGCAGATCAACAAAAATTATATTACAGTGGTAGTTGGGAAGAATTATAGTTTCCAGTAATGGGCAATTTAACTATTCTTCAGTATAGATGCCCTTTAATTTCTAACTGCCTCAAGAGTATTACTTTCGGCACCAGCTTTATCCTTTGCTTTACTAACTATACATAAATACATTTGGATAAATATTGGTAAGGCATCAAGTACAAACATATTTACTTTTCCAAGAAAACGCAACCAAGTATGAAGATTGTTGTCCTAAATTATCTCATCCATACTAGGGTTAGCTTGAAGTGGCTGGTCAGGTCTCCTTTTTCTTGTCATTTGTCTGTCTGCTTGCTTTTAGACGCACTAATAGAGGTGACTTCCACTGTGAATAGGACATGCAACTCAGGAGAGGGATAAAATCGATAGTTTTATTTTAAGTACATATCATATCAAAAATTCAACAGGATATTAGGCTATCCGAAAAACAGCCTAACGCGTTTCATGGAAACACCCACTTCATCAGAGATAGTAATGAGAGCTCCGTGCAGTCTTATATACCTCACCCTCAAACTGACATCATACTTTTTAAAGGTAAACATTAAGGGTTAGGTACAATGGATGGTAAAATTATAACATAGTATAAGATATACACCGCTCGCTACCAAAGTATCAAATATAATGACAAAAAAGTTAAAAACAACAAACTTGTTACAAGAGTAACAAATAACATATATACATGAAAAAACATCTATCAATAGTACATATATAGATAGACTAATGAGTACTTGGACGGCAAACTAGGTCATAGCAAACAAAGTACATAGCTACATATGATATCTTTGATTAATACATATTTTAATTTAGATAATAGATATAATAAGTCTCTTATTCCTAGTGATATAAATATGATTATAAAACGAAACCAATAATAATGTTACATTTATATTTATTACATTGATAATATTGGATTGTGAAAATAACGATATGGATACTAGGAGACAAACTAGGTCTGTGCAGGAATCTGTGCTCGATCCGGACATGAGACAAGAATTTAAGGAATGGACGAGATGCCAAGCAGAACATGTGTTTTCCGATAAGTATATTGGTGATATTAGTTTTGAGAATTCGAATATGGATTATACCCATATATATAAACAACTAGAAAAGAATATGCATCTTGAGACTAAATTGTGGTGGGATATGAGCATGATGGATAATTATCTGAAGGTAAAACGCATACCTAGGGTACTTAGAATAAAAAAGTTCCCCACCTTTACTGATATTAATAAGGAATTCATGGACAATTGGAATGTGATTTTATCTGATTGCCCCTTTAAATTGATGGAATTCATTTTTGCATATAACTCAGAAATTTACAAAACCACACAGGTTGAAATACAAAATATTACAGAGCAGTTAAAGAAAGATAATAAGGATACTTATGAAAAATGTTTGTATGAAATTAATCATAGGCTCAACAAAATGGAGTTGGAGCTGAAACAAGTTAAACATCGGAAATTTATTAGGGATAAAAAAGATTACGAACTCAATAATGTATATAACTGGAATCAATATATTACACCTCAGACACCAATGAGACGACTTTACACTACCCCTAAATCAGCCCTAAGGAGCTGACAAGCATCGTGGGAATCATCATATACACCAGATCACAAATATGGAATTTTTTATCTTCTTTTTTATCAGGTGCCGATTCATCAAGGACACATATGGAGAAGCCCATACCGTATCCCAGGGAAAGACGACCATCAACGCACCAGTATTTGTGTACGATGGTGAGAAAACTGCCCCCATCGCAGCCCCCCTCCTCTGGAGAAAATGAGTGCTATCGAATAGAAAGTATGGACCTTATGTCTGTTGACAGACTATCCCCCGAAATGAAACATGTTGATTTACGGGATAAATCTGAGTTCTGCCCTATCAACAGCAAAGGTCCATGTGTTGATATATTTCAAAAAATGGTCTATAGGGATGTTAAAAAACCTCAATACCTAGAGAATAAGTTGGTATCCAATAAGGAGGTCACAAATACACAGTCTCTCCAATAATAAAGATATCGTGATTCGCCCCTCTGACAAAGGAGGATCAATTGTTGTAGTAGATTCAATATACTATATTCAAGAGGCAAATAGACAATTATCAGAAGGGGATACTTATACTAAATTGAATTATGATCCCACAGATCAGTACAAAAAGACTCTGTATGAACTGGTGGATCTGGGGAGTATTAAATACATCTGAGAGTAAATTTCTTAAGGTGAAATACCCTGTGGTTCCCATTTTTCATATGTTCCCCAAAGTTCACAAATCTACTACAGACGTTAAATGTCGTCCCATAGTTTCGGGAATAGGATCTATAAATGAACATCTGGCCCAATATATAGATAAACTTCTACTTCCCTTGGTATTTAAACTTCCATCGTACATCAGAGATACAACAGATATTATTAACAAAATAAGAAATGTTAAATGGCAACATAAGAATATATGGGTTACTATGGATGTCAATGCCCTTTATACCTCTATTGAACATAGCAAAGGCATCGAGGCAATTAAATACTGGTTGGAATATCACAAATTATATCCACCAGTACAGAATGAGTTCATTGTCAAAGCATTGGAACATCTCCTATATTCTAATTACTTTCTATTCGATGGCACTCGTTTTCTCCAGAGGAGGGGGGCTGCGATGGGGGAAGTTTTCTCACCCTCGTATGCCAACCTCCTCATGGGATATTGGGAGATCTGTTATATATATACACCAAAAAACTTTTTTTGTAGGTTTATAACCAAATACTACAGATATAGAGATGATCTAATTCTGATTTGTACAGCGGATGATGATACAATGGAATCTTTTTTGAAGTACTGCAATAACAATGAGTTTGGCTTAATATTTACGATGTCTACTAGTAGAGACTATATAGATTTCTTGGATCTAACTTTCAGCAATGGTGGTAATGCCTGCACAGGGCTATATCGCAAGACCATTTCTTGCAATACACTTTTGAGAGCTAATTTGAACCATCCTTCCAATACCATACGCAGTATACCCTATAGCCAATTTATACATATTTGTAGAATATGTTCAACGTGGCAAACACTCCACAACAGCGCTATGGAATTATGGGATAGACTTTTAGAACGAGGATACAGTACCTCCCTTATTAGAGTAGCTTATGAAAGAGCTATTTCAAAAAATAGAACAGAACTGCTAACCTATAATAAGAACAAGGAGGCAGGAAAGAGGAAGAGAATGGCAAAGCCTCTAATAATGACTACAATAATACTCCTTATGTGACTATGACATATACTAATGATACCAACAAAGTATGCCAAATAATCAGAAAACATTGGAACCATCTACTTGGAGACCCAATTTTGGGTTCCTGTCTAGATGATAATCCCAAATTTTCCTTTCGGAAAGGTAAAACAGTGGCATCATACGTATCACCCAGTTTGTTTAACAGCAAATCTATCGCAGGGGATACCTGGTTAAAAACGTATGGCAGTTATCCTTGTGGCCATAGTAGACGTGTCACATGTAAAATCATGAAACCTACTAAAAAGTTCCAGAGTAACAAAACTGGGCTAAATTATGATATTAAGATATATGGCAACTGTAGATCCACACATGTTGTATATTTGGCCACGTGTGTGTGGGATCCTATATGTGGGTAAAACAATTAGAACTGCCAATGTACGAATTTCTGAACATCTATATGCTACAAGGGGTGACACTACCTCGGCCATATCCAAACATGTGTTGGAAGCACATGGTGGTATAATTAATGTTACATTCACAGTAATAGACAAGGTATCAGTTGGATCCAGGAAAGGGGATAAAAATAAACGTCTTTTACGTTTAGAAGCATTATGGATACATAAACTGGGTACCATATACCCGGATGGTCTTAACCGAGAATTCGAACTTAACTGCTTCTTTGATTTATAGAACATCCAATACACTACATGTAAACTTGCAGTAGTGGATGAGACAGCCCATATATATTGATCGTAGGTTGGTTAGCAATCTTATTGGCCAAATATTACTATACATTATTATTGGTTGCATTTTATAATCATATTTATATCACTAGGAATAAGAGTCTTAATATATCTATTATCTAAATTAAAATATGTATTAATCAGAGATATCATATGTATCTATGTACTTTACTTGCTATGACCTAGTTTGTCTTCCAAGTACTCATTAGTCTATCTATATATGTACTATTGATAGATGTTTTTTCATGTATATATGTTATTTGTTACTCTTAAAACAAGTTTGTTGTTTTAATTTGTTTGTCATTATATTTGATACTTTGGTAGCGAGCGGTGTATATCTTATACCATGTTACAATTTTACCATCCATTGTACCTAACCCTTAATATTTACCTTTAAAAATCATGATGTCAGTTTGAGGGTGGGGTATATAAGACTGCACGGTGCTCTCATTACTCAGCCTCTGATGAAGTGGGTGTTCCCATGAAACGCGTTAGGCTGTTTTTCGGATAGCCTAATATCCTGTTGAATTTTTGATATGATATGTACTTAAAATAAAACTATACATTTTATCCCTCTCCTGAGTTGCATGTCCTATTCACAGTGGAAGTTGCTATTTGTTTGTGCCAGTACGGGGAGGCACCATCTTGGAACATTGCACCAGGTGATCGGGATCGGAGTGCCGCCGGCAGGATCCGTGAGTACTATGCACTAATAGAGGTGGTTTTTTTAAGGGGAACTGTGGTCCAAAATGACTTAAGGTAAATTGATAGGCTCTCCTGAGAATTTTTGCAATTTATTTTCATTGTTTATTTTACATAGTTTTTAAGATATTTACATTTTTGTGTGTGATATGGCAGCAGCATCACCAGGTCCCCTGCACTTCCTACTTCCTGCTCTGAAACCTCTCAGTTAATCTGCACTGTGCCTCCACCCCTTTGCAGCCCCCCTGGTCCCTCCCAATGGTTCCTCCAGTTGCCGGCTCCCCTTGGCCCATTCCCTTACAGCCCCATGTGGGGGTGCTTAAGCCCCACCCGCTCACAGGTGCTGTGGGCCACTCTGACACCAACCCCCCCCCCCCCCCCCCCCAAAAAAAAAACCTCTGTGGAAACAGTCTTTTCAGGCAGAGTGTGAACTAGTTGAGAACTCTGCCCGAAAAGGCTGTTTTCACATAGTGAGAGAGAAGGGCTGTAGATTCCCTTACTTTCTCTGCAGCTGCAGGTCTTTCACACAGCAGAGAGGAGGAGGGACTTCCTGTCTCCCTCACACACTGAGGGAATCTGAGGCTGTGCTCGCCAGCGGCACTGTTCAGGAGAAGCCTTAGGAATGTCACATGTCAGCCTCCCACCCATTAACTTTCTGGTCAGTCATTTCTTTATATCTTGGGCACATAGAGAGGTGGTTGATGGCTTGTTTTAAAGGTAGGAGACTGGCCTTTCATTTGGACACCACAGTTCCCCATTAATGCTCACAATAGCAGTTGATTTATTATGGACTGAGTGGTAGTAGGACTTTCTACCCTATATTCTTATTTAGTTGTTGGCATGGGAATTACTTCTGGATATTCCCCAGGCTCCAGCGTGACTCAAGTTTTTGAAGTGGCTGGAATTTATTTATTTATTTTTAAAGGAAATTAGCATTAATAAGAAAACTAATCTGGTTTAACTGCAATTTCTTGCAGCCCTGTTAAATAAGTGTGTCCCTACTAGACAAAATAATCTAGCAACCCAGGTTGGAGGGTAGAAATAAGGGCAGGAAGCAGCACTCCTGCTGTATCAATTTGAATTCACCCCAAAACCCAAGTAGTTTAAAACATGACAGTCACAGGGCTAATCTGTTATGGAGCAAAATTATGCTCTTACCAGGGAGAACAAGGCTTATGGTTAAGTTTATAGTTGCTTCGATCAAATTCTATTGTGCACAGGGAGGTAGGAATAGCTCTCCTACTCCTAATGTGAGTTTCCCCTGACACTTAGTGTCCCTTTAATTATAACTTTTTTGCCTAATTTGTTTTCTCTCTGTATTTTATGAATAACATTAAATGATTGCCTGGGTAGAATGTGTCTGACGTGCTAATCATCATCTAATTATACATGCAGACAAGAAATTCTGTCTCATAAATATATTTCTACTTTCCTCTTTTGCAATTAGCTGAGACCATAAAAAACATTGTAAGTTACATTTTTTAATAAGAAATTAAAGTGGATAGTGGTCAAAATGATTTCTGAAATGTTGTTTTTAAACAGTCTATTTCAAAGGGGGGGGATTTATTGAGAAGACTGCACCACAGACATCACATACAGTATTTAATGTTACACTTAGCCCTACAGTTCACTAGCTAGTGTTACAGTCAGCCTTCCAGTTCACTAGCCAGTGTTACAGTCAGCCTTCCAGTTCACTAGCCAGTGTTACAGTCAGCCTTCCAGTTCACTAGCCAGTATTACAGTCAGTCTTCCAGTTCACTAGCCAGTGTTAAGTCAGCCCTCCAGTTTACCAGCCAGTGTTACTGCCAGACATTCCCTTTCTCACATATGTTGACATAAATACGTGTTTCTTCAAAGTTATCAATAACCAATATGGTAGGGTATTAATTGGGGCAGAACTATTCAATAGAGTTTGGTAGATTCGCAATATTGAGTACTTACATAGTAACATGGTAACATAGTAATTGAGGTTGAATAAAGACATACTTCCATCCAGTCCAACCTATTCACTTTTTTTAACCCTTCCTAACAGTTGATCCAGAGGAAGACAAAAAAAAACCAGCTAAAAAAAAAGGGGGGGGGAGAAATTCCTTTGAACTGCTTCTATTTCCAAGATGTCTCTTTTGTATACGGGATTCCAAAACTGCACCACATATTCCAATTGAGGCCTTACCAGTGCCTTGTAAAGAGGGTGAATAATATTTTTCTCTCTTTAATCTATTCATCTCTTTATACAAGACAATATCTTTCTAGCTCTAGTTGTTGCTACCTGGCATTGTTTGCTATAGCCAATAACCAATTCTCTATTCATGAAAAAATGTTTTCTTTTAGGCCAACAGTCCTCAGTTTATACATTAGTCCCCTATGTGGCATAGTATCAAAAGTTCGCAAAATCCAAGTATACCACATCCATTGCTGTGCCTGATTATTAATTCTTACTCACTTCCTCATAAAAAACAATAAAATTTGTCTGCCTTGATCTATTTTTTCATAAATCCATGCTGACTACTACTAATAAGATCAGTTCTGGAGATAAAGTCAAGGATATGATCCCGTAACAAAGTTTCCAGCACCTTCCCTACCACTGATGTTAGGCTTTCAGGTCTATAGTTCCAGCTGTGACGACTACCTTTTTTGAATATTGGTATTACATTGGCTTTTTTCCAATCCAGCGGCACATCCCCAGACCAAAGTGAATCTGAAAAGATAAGAAACAGTGGTTTAGATAGAACTGAACTAAGTAAGCTCTTTTGGAATCCAGGGATGCAATCCATCTGGTCCTGGGGCTTTATTGATATTAACTTTGTCTAATTGTTTTCGTACCATATCCTCCGTCAGCCAATGTGAATACTCCTCATTTTTCCCATGCAAACTATTCCAATCCCTGCTGTAAGGACTAGGATTCTCTAAAGTGAAAACCGATGTAAAAAATGGTTTAGCAGATTAGCCTTTTTGGCATCCTCTACAACCATCTCAGCCCCAATATTTACTGGTCCCACATTCTCAGTCCTCATCTTTTTACCATTTATATACTTAAAAAACATTTTGAGGTTGGACTTGCTTTGTTCGGCAATCCGTATTTCTTTTTTTATTTTAGCTAGTTTAATTGCTTTCTTGCACTCTTTATTACAGCTTTTATACTCCCTGTAAGCCTGTTCTGTTCCCTCTGATTTCAAAATTTTAAAAGCCTTTTTCTTTTTTTCCATTTCCCTTTTTACCTGTGCATTAAGACATGCAGCATGAACCTAATTTTTTTACACTTGTTCCCTAAAGGTACAAATTTAGAAATGTAATAGTTTAATATCCCTTTAAAAGCTACTTGACACATACTCTGGAAAATAATTTTTAAAAGTATATGAAGGTGTGGGAAAATGCTACCCCCTTACTTCATTTGTTCTCTCCGGGGATACAGCTTCTCCAGGGCCAAATAGTGAGCAAACACTGGTGATCAGCTATCTTTAAATTGAAGATTGTGAATTTTTATGTTGAGATGTATAACTACAAATTCTTTATTAAATGTAAAATGTACAAAAATAAAAAATAAATACAAATTGTATTTCTCATAAAAGCTAATAGTTGGCTCTGCTTGGCCTTTAAACATTTGTACACACTGTACTATTCTCTAGATGATAACAGACAGTTTCCAGCTGCTACAGATGTGAATTCACACAGTCCCTGTAAAGTGAGGATCATTTTGGTGGCCACACATGTAGCACTCACTGTCGTTTTCTTATACTAAATTAAAGAGATCCAACAGTGACCAGTGGAATTTTTTTCGATCAGAATCAACTGGTCCAGAAGTAGATACTTCTGTAGTTTGCTAGATTTCTCACCACTCATGTGCCCAATAATTGACTAATTGTCATTACTGTATTTACCTAGCTTTACTGTCAATGTGATTTGTAAAAGACACACCTTTTATGATTTTTGATATGGACATTGACATTTTTGTTTTAAAAAAATTACAGGGAGATTCAATAAAAGTTATTATCGTTTAAAATTGTGCTAATTTTGCCCCAACCAATCAGATGTTAGCTTTCAAATGTTAAATAACATCTGATTAGTTGGGGCAAAATTAGCACCATTTTAAATGATAAGAACTTTTATTGAATAACCCTGTGAGTTTCTTCCTTTTTTTTCTTCTTCTAAAATTGTAAATGGCCCAGATGATATGTGCAGAGATAAACAGGGTTATTCAATAAAAATTCTTATCGTTTAAAATGGTGCTAATTTTGCCCCAACCAATCAGATCTTAGTTTTCAAATGTTAAATAACATCTGATAGGTTGATGCTAAATTAGCACCATTTTAAATGATAAGAGCTTTTATTGAATCTCCCTGAAAGTGTTGATTTAGAGAAAAGTAAACAGAAGATGACACATATTTACATAAAATAATGTCTTCTTTTCAAATCAATTATTTTTGATTAACAGTTTTCCATTCATTATCGTCAATAGCCGTGAATGTTTAAAGATAATGTAGTAGCACAATGACACTACAGATTTTTTTTACAAAAAAAATGCTAAGCTATTTCAGGCTGGTGGTTGCAGTAAACATCCTTACAATAACTTTTATTTAAGATTTTTTTCATTAAAGAAATACTTTTTTCTTTGCATGCATTTTTCTGCAGAGTGAATACATTTTTAAAATTACATTATATTATCATAAAGTGACAAAACTACCACCACTTACTGCTGATACTGAAAATAATTGGATGTCTTTTAAAATGACAGAAAACTATTACACATCTTAATATATTCCCTTAGGCAACACATGCAAAAAAAATCATATTTTCTTTCTTTTTGTAACTGAACAGCAATGTTGTATTTAATTTTTTTTCATGTTCAGAAAAAAATGCTGAGAATAAGAAACCCTTTGAGGAATTATGCTTCTTATAAAAGTAGATTGGCAATATTTATTGTGTACTTGTCATTGTCATAGGGTGAAATGTATGCCTGTTTAGCCTCCTTAAAACCAACCTGTTACCATTAAAATATATAAAAATACATGTGAAGAAACAAATTGAACTTCCACAAAATGTTGCTACTGTTGCACTATGTTTAAATAAATAAGCACTTTAATGAAAGACCTTAGAGCACTGATGTTTCGTAAAAATTGATGTATACTTGGATATAATACATAGGGTTCTGGCATTTCAATGGGGAGGTGCAGTGGCGAGAATCTATATTACAGTCACTCAGTGATGTCACTGAGTGGCTTCCTGTATTCCACTGCCCCTCCCCATTTCTATAGAACTGGTGTAGATACTCACAGAGTTTATTGTCCTTTTCGTCTTCAAGTCTACTCCACTCCGCCTTAAGTGGCAAAGTACAGCTTATGGAGACAAAATGTAGATGAGCCACAAGCAGCAAGTGTGAACTGCAACAATCTTTAATGTGTACAAAGCGCTTTGTACACATTAAAGATTTTTGCAGTTCACACTTGCTGCTTGTGGCTCGTCTACATTTTGTCTCCATAAGCCCTCCCCATTTCTCTCTTCCCTGCCTGTATTAGTAATGTAGATAACAAGCCCGTTTCTGTACACTGACTGACTGACTTAATTACTGTGCTGATAAGGAGGAGCGAGCGGCCGAGTCAATTATGAATAACAGGAAAGTGCTCGCTCCTCCTTATCAGCACAGTAATTCAGTCAGTCCGTGTAACGAACCGGAACTGCACCGGGTGAGAGACGATGTTTATTGTCTTCTTTTAGTTTGAGATAGAAATGGCAGTTAACTATTTGTATTTACAAAAATGGGCTTGTTATCTACATTACTAATACAGGGAGGGGGGAGACAGAATGCCTGTGCTGGATTTTTCTTTTTTGTCCTCATGTATTATATGGAATAATACACTACCTACAGAATAATATAAGGATATTTCTTCACCTCAGAGTTCCCTGACCTCTATAAAAACAGAGGTCAGGGAACTCCTCAGTGGTGTAATATCCTTATATTACACTCTAGGTAGCGTATTATGCCTTATATTATCAGCAGCACGGGACAACTGAATAACTGGTGGAGTGAGAGCACACTAAATCTGTATATATGTAGTATGTGTGTATAAATAATACTGTATATAAAGAAAATATACATTACACTAAATGGTGCTGGAATGCTAGTACAACCAGATTAACAGTAAATGAAAAAAAAATATTAGTTCATGGTCTTATTCTAATTAATTCTTAACAGCCTCATAATGCCCCACTTGATATTGTAAATTCGATTTTTCTCTATATGATGTAGCCATGATAAACTTTTGCTTGGCAATCATATCAAATTAATCTCAGTATAGTAAGTCCTATTCTCCATGGGAACCCCTATTTCCATTACTGCAAAATGCTAATCAGTGTCTGAATGACAAATCCCAGTAATCATTAGCATTTTATTGTCAGAAATATTAAGCAGTTAAATCTGGAGTTGAATTATAGAGCATTTAAAGCTCCATTGTATAAAATCCATTTTTTTAAATGCATCTTTAATAAAATATACTGAATAGTTAGAAAGAAGCGTACTGGCCACACTAGCTTGCTGCTCACATGCCTACAATAGTGTTTTGTGATCCACGAGGGCGTGAGAAATGCATGTCAGTGCATGAGGATGTGGCTGGCCACATTGCATGAACATAGCGGATCCATTTTCAAAGCACATGCGATCACCATTTGTTTTGCAAATCACATGAGCTCCGACAACACAATATTGCACAAATGCATGTTTCATAGGGCCCTATTTATACAAGATCGCTATCGTTATCGAAAAAATAACGTCGTTATTGTAAAATAACGATCGATATTTAACGATAACGACCGGTATTTAACGATAACGACCGGTATTTAACAATAACGGTCGTTATCATTAAATACCGGTCATTATCGTTAAATACCGATCGTTATTTTGCAATAACGACCGCTATTTTTTCGATAACGATAGCGATCTTTTATAAATAGGGCCCATAGTGACATAAATTAAAAAATTAGACTATAAAATATATGAAAACACCTTTTGTTACTGTGTAAACTGGATGTTCTGTTTGTTAGACTAACTTGACTTGCGAGATTTCAAGAGTTTTATGTGTTGTCAATTCAACTTAGTAAGAAATTTCAAGGGAAGTTAGCAGAAAACCATTTTATATATAGACTTCAAAAAGTGATGGCAGACATTTGCTAGCAATTTTTCTTTTCGACACAATACTGGACTTAATGCAATTGATATGGCGATGTTTCCAGGGCACATTGCTAATACTACCACCACAATTTCCCAGCGAAGTGATAACATTGGTGAGGCAAAAATAACATTCGTAGCCATTACGATGTCCTGTGATAGAGAGATGGCAAAAATAGTCATAGTTTATATATATGCCCCTCTGATATTCTTTTTTCTTATTTCCCAGGTAGTTGGAGATTTGATACTAGATTCCTCTATTAGCTCAATGCTATTATCCATTGTGACTTTCTCTTATTTTGTCAACAACCTTGAAATGTTTTGCTAATCATTATTTGCTATATGAAATGCTTTTTACTTTAAATATCTCAGGAACAATAAAGCACACTCATGGTGACATAATTCAATTTAGATGACTTATCTGATTAACTGTCTGATATCCTTTTTAATCATGTATGCTTAGGCTCAATCATGAAAACACAGAGATTTAATCCCTAATGTATCTGATACAATATGAAAGTGCTTTCTAGTCAATAGAGTACTGTTAGGTTACTTTGTTATCAATACCGTGCATGAAAAGGTTCATTCGTTTCTAAACCCTAAAGGGAAAATGTCATTATTCTACAGTATATACTAATTATTTCACACTAACATCCTTTAATTAAGGACTGTTTTTACTCGCTCCATACTGCAAGGTTACTAACTGGAAAACACAGCCTATATTATTTATTTATACTTAAAAATATAAATAAATGTTTCCATAATAATATTTGTCTTCTGCTCAAAAAAGGGAAAATTATATTTAACCTGCTAATTTTAAAACAAATTGGTTAGGAAAGATTATGTTTTCGCACTTCTGTGTATAGTAAGTACGTTGTATGTGTTGCAGTTAAAGGGGTTCTGTGTCTAATGAGTTTCAGGAAGAGTTAGAATGAAGAGAACCACCTTACTATGATTGGTGTAGGCAGTACTGTTTTCATTGCAGTCTTTTGGGCCTCTCCATTTAACCCTGAATCAAAACAAAGGCTAAAAAGTTGTAAGACTTTTCCTACCCCTAGGCAATGAGTCAAAGTCTGGTAAAGAGCAGTAAAGACTGTCCCTACATTAAAGGAGAATGAAACCCAAGAGAAAGTACTTGCCTCAGAAAACATCTCAGCATGACAAATGCCCTTGCTTTACCTCTATAAGCTCACCTTAAGTCCTGCTTGTTCTTCAAAGGTGAAGCTCCCTCCAGTAAATCAACTTGACTTCATGTGATCTCAACCCCCACCTCTTAAACCATGTGATACATGAAAATATAAACTATTCAAAGTGCAGAACATGCTGGGAGGTGCATAGAGCTACACTGAGATTTACTGATTTACACAGTAGCCCTACTAGAGCTTTAGTGTTGCAATGTGCACAGCTCTATGCAATCCATTTCTTAATATTTTCAAATGATGAATGTTGGAGGGTAGGCACTATTACAACATTTCTATAAACAATATAGTGCAGAGCTGCAAGGGTGAAGTAATGACAGTGAACCTGATCTTAGTTCAGCTTTGTGTAATACATCTCTAATGAGTGTTTTTATGTGTGTTAAGGTCTTAAAAGGAAAGTTGGCAAGCCTACCTGTGCATCTCTAATGAGTGTACCTTTTCAAGAGAAATGTTGGAGGGTAGGAAAAGTGTGGTTTTGTTTATTCAAGATATCCCACTGGAAGCTATTCTGATGCATACATTTAAGAGAATAGATATTAGGGTTGCCATCTTTTCCTTTAAGACAGGTAGCAACATTCTAAAATTGTTAAAAAAGGTACATTGCACCTTTCATTACTCCATCTGCCGAAATGCCCCATGTTGTTTGTATAAGTGTACTATTTAAATGGTGATTGTTGGAATGTATGTTTATGCAAGTAAGTATGCACCCTACACCTCAATTCAGAATGTCTATGTACCCTACAGCATTCATCTTTAAATGTACAGTATTAAGAATTGCATTGCACTAGTTTGTGCTCAGGGTCACTACGTTATCCTTTACCTGCACTACCTTGTTTCCATCAAGTTGTGGAAAAATATAAAGTGCAAACATACAAATATAAAGGATTAACAGCTTCCCCCTCTCTGCACCACTCTGGAAGACACTGGCAGATGGGGACTCTTAGACTCTTGGGAGTATTCTTTCCCCCAATCTTGTAAGAGACCCTTATAAAGAATATGGTACTACTAGTACTTGGCTGACTTTATTAGGAACCTATCGATGTGCATTTGGAAAATGCACAATTTTTCAGGTGATTGACATAGGATGCACATTTACTTCAAAGATACATGATTTATAAGAAATAAATCATGTGAAAACTGTGGCATGAAAAGGGTTATCATTCATAATGCAAATGTTGCCACTGTGTAACTATGTAGGACAAACAACACACACCTTTAAGAGCAAAATAGGTGAACATACCAAAGATATTGAATCTTTTGTGTCAACCACCCCCACATGTCAGTCTAAAGGTGTGTCTGACCTCAGTGTTGCAGGGCTGTTTACATTAGAGAAGCGATGTGCACGGGGATATGATCACTTTATACAAATACATTAATGGGCCATACAATAAACTCTCCGGTGCATTGTTCACTCCTAGGTCATATAAGAGGACACGTGGACATGCTTTAAGATAAGAATAAAAGAAGTTTCATCTTCAGGTTAGGAAAGGTTTCTTTACAGTGAGAAAGGTGAAACTGTGGAACTGTCTTCCAGCAGATGTGGTAATGGCAAGTTCATTGTATAGCTTTAAAAGTGGGCTAGATAAGTTTCTAAACCTAAAAAATATTGAGAATTACTGGTATTAATACATATACTGTAGTTCTGGTTGATCCAGGGATACTTTCAAAATTGCCATATGGAATCAGGAAGATTTTGTTTTCCTCTTTTTGTATTTTTTTTCTTTTTTTGCCTTCCTCTGGATCAACTGTTAGGTAGGGTTAAAGAGAAGGGGGTAAAGGTTGGACTAGATGTATGTATGTCTTTATTTAACCTCAATTACTATGTTACTATGATATTCGAACGTGTTCCCCAGACCATTTTCCAGGTCCCACAACTATTTACATTAAGTTACCATTGATATTTTAATTGTATTTAATACAATACAACTAATTAATAATGGGTCTGTTTTCGAACTTTCGAACTTTCCATATAGTTTGAAAGTTCGAAAACCGACCAAACTTTCGAAAGTTCGGCTATCTCTAATGACAAGCTTAGCCACCTTTAAAGAACATAAATATATTTAAAATATATATATAAACCAGCAGGAGAATATAATATAATTTCAAACTAAGCCCTGCTTACTATCTCATCTCCAGTTGCCTCTATTGAGTTTTTGTGTTTACTACCCTTGAAAAAGAACAAAAATGGAAAAGCGTTTTTATTTACATTATGATTTACAACTTCACAATGTTTATATTTCTGCCTTTTGATTACAAAGTCATTACAATTAAATTATAGCTATGTTGGTATACACGGAACATCCTCGTGTTTTGCAAAGTAACATTCAGGTTTTGATGTAGCGCTCTTAACAGAAGACAATGAAAATGACAGTTCCTAGTAACTTTTTCCCCATTAATGAACGGTACTTCAGGGAGTCTATAGGCAAGAGGCATATAATTTCTGAACTGTTTAAATTGCTAATTAGGGCTGTACAGGAGGTGTATTCCTAACGCAGACAATTATATCAGCTCCTAAGTGTTTGCCTTACAGTTGCTAATTACTGCAGAAGCCAATTAATTGCTGTTGACTTTTTGTATTCTTTTGCATATCGACAGTTAATATTTACATTTATAATGAAGACAAAATTGGCAAACACTGTGTCATTTTGTAATGAACAATTCCAGAGTCTAAACAATAAGCACATTATCTCATTTATGCTTGAAGAGAGTGTAGCTGATTAGCATATGTTCTTCACACTACAGAAACATTACTCTTTCTTCTAAAAACTGAAGATGTCGTTTATGTGCAGCATTACTTCACCTGCTGTTTCTCAAAGGCAATTATGAGACTTTGGCAATACAAATATTCTAAAAATAGGTTGTAGTCTATAATGCCTACATTTAAAGATCGAAAATTTGTAATTTAAACTATTCAATTACATGAGAGCAAAAGGGGGACTACAAGACTAGAAGGATACTTCAGTTAATAGTAGGAGGTCAGAAAGATATGCAACTAGTTTAAATACTATCTGGGAATAATAAATTAGACCAATTGGCAAATAACAGTATGTTTGGATTTCTTTATACTTACTGAGTGTGTGCAATATAACCATTTAATTTATTTAATCAGCTCAAACTACACCATGTAGGTACACCATCCATATTTCAGATGCAACCTTGCTCACTGTTCAGTTTGAATTTTGTCAGATGCAAAAACATAGACATTACAAACCTTTTGGATTTTGAAAAATTATAAATTTTTTGTGCTTTATTTCCCAACATTCCAGTACCATCCTGTTTGGTCACTGACCATTATGTTATTCACACATGTTCAGTCCTAAGCTAGTATACTACAGGAACAGGAACTACTGGAATGGGATTTTACATTTTTTTTTAGTTTTATTAGTATTTGTATGTGTATGAGGTAGATTATGGAGAAAATAAACGTGGGTTCAGTTCACTTCAAATGCAAAGATTTTAAAATATTAATTGGAGTTCCAGATGTACAATATGTATTACAAGCACAAATTAAAAGTTGATTATTACTATTACACAAAATTTTGTACAGTAACGCGGTCTCACAAGTTTTACTGGCATAAAAGGTTTAGATACTAACACGGAACTGCAAATGAAAACCTATATTCTTTTTCAATTATACCTTCATATAAAGATGCAAGGCAAAATATTTGCAACTCTGCATTTGTTTACAACCTGCATTGAAGGACAACCAAAGACTTAGCAAAACTCAGAAATCAGAGAATCTATAAAAGCAGTAATCCCATTTTGATGTGATAACTGGGGAATTAATTGGTGTTTTATTTTCCAGCATTCCAATATCACACTTACAGGGGGATGCAACGAGTGCCGCTATCGGCAACCCGGTGTAAACAGCCCGGCGATGTTATGTGCCAATAGCGGCGCTCGGAACATCTCTACCTGGCGCTGTTCTATTTCAGCACTTTCAACGCCAGCTATTAGCTGGCGTTGAAAGTGCCGCAATAAAATGCCGATTTCGGCATATAACATCGCTTGTGGCGGCTGCGCTGTTAACTTTCGCATTAGCCACGCAGCCGCCGCAAGGAAGGAGTTAAAGTCACGCTAACCGATATAACATCAGTTAGCGTGACTTAAACTCCAAATCAGGAGCGATAAACCCGTTGGTGCATCCCCCTGCTAGTGTCCACTGAACATTGTTTTGTTTTACATGCCCAGGCTACTGCAGGATCTTTTTTGCAGAACATCATGCCTACTAGTTGTCATTAGCCAATCCAGTTACAGTCCATAGGCAGTAGGCAGAAGACCATGGGCCATATTTAAAAACCAGCATTACCGCAAGTATGCCACTGGTTTTTGCTACTGTATGACCGTGGCCGTAAATTTACAGCTGTGATCATACATTTATGGCAAATGGTCGAAAATGTACGACCGTTCATTTGCAGAATACCATGGTATTCTATGGGGATCATAAATCTATAATTCGCTATCGTATAGGACGTAAATTTACGATTGCAATCGTTAAAGACTATAAATATGGCCCCATGTGACAATTCAGGAGGTGTGGCCAGACAGTGCACATAAATACAGTTATCTAGTTCTTCAGGGGATTACATTTACTTTAATGCCTTTACTCGAGTGGTAATTTAAAGTTTATTGGTATTCTTGGGGGGGAGAATGCTTTCAGATTATGGAATACAAACCTTTTGGTTTTAATGTAATGAAGGCTAAGAAGATTAAGCAGTCAAATCAAAACTTTTGCTGCTTTCTTGACATTCCTTATGTTTTGTTTTACCAGTGTAGGTGTGACACATGCCAGAAAGGAATAATGCCAATGTGTGCTATGTTCTAGAATTCTGGAGGTCCTTTTTGGAGGAAGGTTGTTGCATTAATTTCCCTTTAAAAGCAGGTACATGCCAGTAAATCTAAAGCCTTTCACATAGATGACCTGACCTCTATGGTAAATAATCTACCAATGGCAGCAGAATATGCCAGTATGAGAGAACCCTGTCTACATACATAAAAAAATAAGTATTGGTTATTCCAGTTAGCATATGACGCTATATGTTATTGCCATCTATTCCCAAGATTCTATGTGTTATCCATATTTCCTATGAAATTTCTTATATCTCCATGTTCTTATTTTTTATGTTACCCGTAGCACAATGCAGATTGCAGATGCTACTAGTAATAGTATAGAAATACAGTTTTTAGTTCCATAAGGCCATTGATATGCTTAATATATACATTTTTTCTGTATTTCAGTTTTTTATTTGAAGCCTATATTGCTTTTTCTTGATGATCCCAGCACACACCATTTTCTGTATTGATAACTCTCCCTCCTCTTCTTGAATTTTAACACAATTTAAATAGCATTATTTAAATGGCATGTAAATATCACTGCTAAATCACTGCCCAAAAACCCAAACTACAATAGTTAAAAAAAACTGATAGGTAAAGTTCTAATCTGTTATGCAGGAAAATGATGCTGTTCCCCTTCTCTCTGACTCTCAAAGTTTCCGCCTCCCCTTTAATCTCTCAAAGGTTTTTGACAAGCTTTTACATGCTCAGAGTAGACAGCTTGGGGAATAACATTCAGTCATTGGCTGGGATGTCATCTGTTACATCCATGACTGACAGCTGCAAACTGAAAGGAACCAGGAAGCAGAAATAAAGGTGACAGAAAATCAAGCTGCATTTCAGGGTAGTCTTACTTCTCTCATAACTTATAACTTGGGGGTGATTTACTTACATACCATTTTTCATTTAAGGGTTGAACTTTTTTGTTTTTACCATGGAACTTTAAATACTATGCTGTTTCATCACAAAGATATAACATTTCATGGTAGCAGTATACATAACCCCCTTTACTCTTAATAACTACAGCCTTACGTATGTCAGTGTTTCCTTTGATGGTCTCTTTATTGTCACTTTTAATTTCTATCAACGTTCCAATTTATTCAAACTACATATATTTTTTTTACAAACAATATGTTCGCTAATTTAATTCATGTGCAAAATTGTCTGCATATGCATCATGCCTGATCATTATTTAGTCCTTATTTCCTGGCAAGAAAAGAGCAACAGGCATACAGTAAGCAATTTAGTACACAGGCGAGCCATCATACAATGAAAGTTATTTTACACACCCAGACAATACAATATCATTGCCCAAATAAAAGAAAAAAGTAATAAATCCTCATTCCTAAAATTGTGCATAAAGATATGCAAAACTACTTCTTTATCTCAATTTAGCCACAGGCTAAATGTATAAAGCCATTTATCCAATTTGCAGCCATGACGTGTTTTGATCATGTCAGATCTCATCAGTACAAGATATGGAGTCATGGCTTCTACAGGATAGTTCTCTGTTAAGCATAAAATGCCTCCAGAAAAAGTTATTTCTGGACAACAAATCAAAGAGATAAGGAATAAAACATCATTACTACATTTTATGTCCAGTGGAGGGATTTTTGGATCTTTTAAGGAAAACATTGCTAAAAAAATTTTAAGCGTTCTGTCTCAGACCAGTTGGGCCTCTTTAGCTTTGAGTGGTCTAATCTGCTGTGTGTAGGAGACAAAACTGCTTTGATAAAAATGACAACTGGGGTTGAGACTCTGAGACTTATGTTACATTCCCAATATATAAATGTATAACATCTAAAAGTGAATCTTTTGTAATGAGAAATCTATCTACAGATGGCATTCTAGCTATGCACAGATAACGTGTAAATTCCACGCTTCTCTAGTCAGAAATAATGACAACATTAGGACTTAGAACTTCTAATTTAAGGACAGTTTTTATCATTTTCCATCAAACTGAACAGTTAAAACAATTAGTTCTTAAATGTACCATAGTGCACTGCCAATTTATGGTGAGAGAAATACTGTACTTGTTTGCTTTTTTGCATTTTTTTTGTATCTGTAAGTCTTTGGCAGAAATTCTTCATTGAATAATTAGAAAAAATGTTTTTTCACGACACAATACATAACCATATGACACACCATCTGGTGCCCATATAAAAGGCCCATATCAGTAATAATATAAAAGAAATATGTTTAAATGTATTGTTTTTAAAATTTGGTAATTAAACAATAATTTGATTTTAAATAGCTAGAAAGTGTATTATTTACAAGAGAACTTTCTCAAGCAATGCAGTTTCACTGCAGCCTATACACTATGAAAAACGCTGGCAGCATTATGGCTTGAAAATATTTTTTACCTTGCAGGTGTGCAACGCAACCCTGTCTTTCAATGGAAAGGCCTTGTCACAGTTATTAGCACCTAGGGCACTCTTTGTACTGCTTGCATTACACTATTTGGGTAATATTAATCATAAATAAAAATGAGCAAACATTTTTCATGGGGTATTAACTCACAGCATTTCACAGCAACATCTTTGTCATAAGTAGTGGTGAATAGGAGGTTTAAGGACAAAACCCAAAACCCCAGTCCTCGCAATAGTGATTTACCTCCCCAGCATTTCTGAAGACAGATATTCAGCTTGAAGTTCCGACTCTTTCTTGCTGGTCCTCTTTTGTTTTTTTTCCAGCACAGCATGGGAAGGAAACAAAAGCATGACCATGATGGATGATGTCACAGCCAATAACTGACTGCTGCTGACCAGGCTTTCTCCTCTGCACACGTGCAAGCTTGTAACAGGCCCCTATAACTTTTAAAGGAAACAATAACAACTGGCAAAGAAGGTGGCTGTCTGCAGGCTTGATATCTGTCCATCAAAGTAACAGCAGGTAATATGGAATTACAAATTTAAATGATTGGTGGTTTGTGGCAAAGTGAAAAGTCAGGTTAATTGACTGAACCAACTTAATGAGTAAATACTCAAAGTACCAGAAACCTAAAGGCTTGTACAAACCTGAAGATTTGTACCAGACCCCCAAGCCCGATGAACATGAACGGCCTGGCGGAACGCCGAACGACCCCCGACTGAGCGCATACACACACGGGACTATCGCCCATTTCACGTTGATGGGCTATTTATCAACTGAACAATGCTTTGTGTACAGGAATATCTTATAGCTGTACTACAAAAGGTAATGCTGTCAATGCATTGTCTTAAACAGAGTAGGGCTCCTTCATGCATTTATTTGAATGGAACTCTAAAGCTGGGTAAACACTATACGATCCTTCCTCCTCACCGACCATTCGAGGCTTTCGACCGGTCGACCAGGAGGAAGGATTGTCGGTCGCGGCAAAAGAAGCTGCGTCCAACAGCGACTGATCGTGTGGTCCATAGAGGACCGCACGATTGGTTGTGATTTTCTGACCTGTCTGATCGTTTGTTCATCTGATTTGGACAAACGAGTGGTCGGCGATCGGTCGCGGGCGCAAAAAGCTGCCATACAATAATTTGTCCCGAGCAACCAAAACACTGAAATGTTTATTGGTTGGGCCAAATTATTGTATCGTGTGTACCTAGCGTAAAGGGGAAGTTCAGTGCAAATACATTTGCTTTTTAGAAAAAAGAGCAGTATTTTTCCATCCTAATGACCTTACACTACCCATTCAGCATTTTGTCTGTGTATAAATAAATGCTACCAAAATACTGACTTCCTGTTTGCAGGACCCCTAGTAGAGACCGTTATGGTCTTGCCCTTGACCCAGCGCCTGGGTTGATTCAGTTGCTCAGTAGAGATCTGAGCATCTTTGACCCACCCAACAGCCAATGAGTAAAATTACTGTTAGGAACATTCCAAGGAAGTGGTGCATCCTGGGAAGAAGAAGGACCGTTAGAACCTGAAATGGCAACTCACTAATGTCAACAGCAGGGAACAGCAAAGGGTATGAAATCAACTGATTTTTCAAAATGGGAGAGAATATCTAGAATAAATAAGAAGGCATTACACAAACTAAAAATTTAACAAATGTTGATAATTTCCACTGAACTGTCCCTTTAAGATTTGATGATGTCTGTATAGTGGAAGGTACATTGCAATGCCTTATACACCACTTATACATTACATATTATTCTGTTCTTATTCTGTTCTTAGTTAACAATTATTAAATTGCAAGCAGATTTATGTAACAATAACAGACACTACAGCAACACAAGGCCATAATATTTTCCAATACTTGTAGTTTCAGATTTTAAACTCATTAACAAGTTACTTATCCATTTATTTCCAGCAGATTGACTTTGTTCACAGAAGTCTAATTGACTAGCTATGCGCTGGCTCACACCTCAATTTAAAAGGCATTAAGTTTTGTGCTATATGGCAGCTAGAGATGAATAACTAGTGGCAAATTTTATTGAACTTCCAAAAATTCGAAAAAAATATTCGAACCCAATTAATTTGGAATTTTCGATTGTACATTTAAAATATTAATTTTTTTCTATGGAAACATAAAAATAGGATTTTTCGATTGCAGAATTTTGATAACAGCAGTTTTGAATTAAAACCAGGTACATTTCAAAACTGGGATTTATCACTAACTTAACTTAGCCTGTATTACATATGCTGTGCTATTTCCAAAAAGGTTTTGTAAATTGCACACACACCACAATGTTTGTGTAAAACACACGCTAATTAGATAATACATCAAGTAGCGTGGATTCTACACTGATTTGGCTAGTTAGTGCCCATTATTGCATCGCCCCTAGCTGTCTAATTATAAAAATAAAAGGCACGTATGATTTACTGGCATGATCACTGGTAAATCCCATTCCAAGATTATTGAATGAATTTACTAGAAATTTGAACTCCTGGCCCCTAGAATGACAAATAAATAGGCAATACATGCTATGTCATCTGGCTAGAGTTTGTATCAAGTATTCATTCTAACTAGCGTTACTCAAATTAGATTCAACACCCAAACATTGAGAAATATCGAACAAGTCTGGTTGAAGATTACTAAAATAACTGTCCATATAAATCCATTCTTTTTATAATTCACCAGTGTCTAGTGTTATATAAATGAAAATTTCTTTCTGTATCCTCTCGGGTCTTTCAGGCAGTGTTAATGAAATGGATCTTTGCCAGACTGGTGTGATATGAGCAACACAGAGATGTGCCACATTATTGTTTTACAGACTTATTTTCATTTTTATTGTGCCTTGTAATAAAAATAATATTGAAATACAAACTAAGCGCTAATGCACCCCAGTGTAAGGAAGTCAATTTCAGATGGATCATTTTTATCTTAAGGTTTAATAGCAATAGTAATAGTGTACATATAGTGTAGCATGCTGAAAATTTGCAAAATGTTTGTAAAAATGTTTCTGAAATAACATCTTAGCTATGGGATTTGCTCATTTTTAAATTTAGTCCATCTTAGTCCATTATACAATAATTACCAAATGCCCCATTTGCTCCAGGTAGATTCTCTATTACCAAATTAGCGGCTCTGGGTAAATCCCAGAAGGGATTTAGCAGTAGCACTATTGTGACTCAAACACCAGCAATTTGCTATATTGAATATAGCTTGTGGCAGCTGTGCGGGTCTCTTTGGCAGTAAGGGTTAGCTCCCACAATGGTATTTTCTTTGTTTCCGTGAGCGCTAGTGCAAGCCAATGTAAAGTTTATGTAACAGGCCCCACTATGCTTATGTGCTGTGCTTATGTCCATTTCGCAGCGCATGCGATCACCATTTTTGGTGCGCTGTGATAGGGCAACATCAAATGAAGCGCAGCAAAACTGGATGGTAGCACGCACAAGTCACGCAACGTTGCGATTGTGCTACGTCACACGATTCACGTACGCCTCCATGCACTGTTTAGTGGGGCTTTGACCTAAGGGGTTAAACTTATGCTAATTGTTAGTGAATAGTCTAACATGAACTTAACCCAACAATTTACCGCTGCTGTCAGTGGTGTATTACACTGTTTATGTTTCCCGCAGTATTTTCTTGGGTCTCTTTTTTTGCTAATTATATATCTTGCAAGTGTTTAAATTATTGAAAGATTTTTCCTTCTCAATGCTCAGATAAGTTTAGATTAGTTTTACTTGCACGGAGTTAGAGAAAATCAACATAACACATTTCTACATGATGTTTTCTTGGCACCATCCCATTTAGCTACATTGGCATTTCATCTGTACTTGTTCTCACCCAATATGTTTTTCCTTTGAAAATGAAATGTGGTGAGTGTACATGTCAGAAAAAAAAATCATACCAAATAATTTTAAAAGATTTAGAAAGAGAGGTGAAAAAGACGCCAGCTGGTGAAAAATAAATTGGCAGACTTCACCCATTACGAACCAACACGAGAGGGTTTCACATTTTCTGAGGTCATTGATTGCTTTCTCATCAAGCATATTGTGAGTGCAAGTCAAACATATGAAATAGTTATTCATTTTGAAAGCCATCAACTTCTCCTGGTAATGTGGAAAGCTACACTGTACTGTAGGGTAGACGGCTTTCAGAGAATTCTGCTTGAAAAAGAAAAGAAAAAAGAGAATCCAGGCTTCTGGTAGATGAATCAGCTGTTAATTTTACATTTGCTTTCAAGATGAAAGAAAGAGTTATGAATTGTTTTCAGCCATCTATGCAGCTTGATGTGTGTTTGAGCTGTTCAAAAGGAATTTCTTTCCATTTAATAGATTTTTTTAAGGCTTCCATAGGATCCTTTGGTTGTTATTCCAAGCTCTTTGATATTGTCAGCACATTTTATCCATTGTCATTCCAACTTTTTATTGCAAACATTTTATGGCATATTATTCATTTTAGAATATTATACATATTTTTATAATTATTTTATTACAGAGCTTTTATCTGGCTGGAGAGAAAAAGAAAGAGACTGTGGATAGTCGGAAAGACATATTGTAAAAGAAGCCTTTTGAACATGTTTTTTGTGCTTTTTCAAACATTTAAATAGTGAGAAATCTTTTGTCATAATAACTGGTTTACCAGAACCCTTCAGTAATTGTTGTTTCTATTGAGAAATAGATAGTGAAACATATAGATAGAACAAAATATGACCTGATATTGCTCAATATACAGTATCAGTATTTTCTCTTTGGGCAAATCTTCCATGGCAGATTGATCTGAGGCTGTGTGGCTCTGGGTGAATCTCACCCGCAGGTAAGTATTTAACGCCAGCTATCAGCTTTATCTTGTTTTGAGACCAGTACTCCCTATTTTCCAGCCTTTATTTTTCAGTATCAGTCAAAACTATCTATAAACGCAACTGTCAATTGTACAACTAAAAAACTTCACACAAAAAAAGCGTTTTGAAGAGTATTTCTAATAATTTTTCTATTCTTCAACAGAATTACTAAAAAATCATACCCAAAACTGTTTCTGTATCACCAAAACTTTCAGACCATACTGTCATTATAATATAACGCCACTAGACACCCAATGGTATTCACAGCTTATTTTCTGATCTAATAAATATATTGTCTCTTCTTTGAACTTACAATAATGTAAATATAACTGTTGTTCACTTCAGATCATCTCTGTTCCCTTAATAGTATTTATGTATGCAAATAGCCCCAAATAGAGCCAATGCACAACAACATGTCAGAACTCTAACTGAAAATTTGCATTTTCTTTTAAGTTAAACACAGTTGCGAAACTGCATGAGACTGCACCCCCTCACCCACCCCCTTCAAGATTGGGGACCAGGCCCCTGACATACACCCTTCCCCCACAATCAGCTCAGTGAAGACCTGTGTAATCAGCTGTTTAAAAGTCCGGTACCAAACCAAAAAACGTTTTAAACAGCTGATCATTACACCTCTGGTTAAACACACTCTTAACTTTGAAACAACCCCTAAAACTATATTTTTTAAACCTACACACCATAAACCATTTAATACATTTTTTTAAATACTCTATATGAATGACTTCCTGTTGCAGTTCACATTTTTAGCATATTTTCTGAAAAATTAAGAAAAAACAGGTAACTCATAAATCTTTCCCAAATCCAGATAAAGCAAAATGTCTAAAGCTAAAAACGGTTACAGTAAATGAAACCAAAATCGAATATTTGCTTTTACCTCCATAGCATAATAGATTTAATTGCCCAATCCTCCTCCTACCTTTTTTTTCTCAAAAATCTCATCTGTTACTTTGCAGAAGCCTGGGGCTAGTTCCTGGGGGCGTGTCTTCCCCTGTGCTGGACAGGCTGTCAGTCAATGTGCATCGTTATGCTGATGTAGGCCAGCACACCTGTAGCCAAGTCAGAGCGATCACAACACAAAAGCAGTCATTAATTCCACAACACTGCACAGAATTGCTTCATTTTGCAGGTACAGGTGTCTCATACTTGTGGGAATCCATACAAGCTATGTTGTTTTTAGGAGTGGAGATACCCTTTAAGTCCGAGATAATATTGTCTCAATGAACAGACACATTCACAGATACAACTAGCTGTGTCTCACTTCTCCCTTTGCTGTGGCTTTTGGTTGATTTACTAAGATACTAAGAGTTACTGCCCATATTTCCCATAACTTTGTACTGTGAGACTTTCTAGCAAAAACAAGGAATGTGTATGGCCAAGATTGCCCAATCTGATTATCGCCCCATGCATGGTGCCTGCGGTCAGAATCGGCTCAATTTTGTTAGCGAGATGGATGATATTTTCAGCTAATCAATATTATTGCCTGCTATCGGACTGTAATATTGATTCGTCTATGCCTAATTTTACTGGATATACTTCTTACAATGCAAGGATGTTCTGGGGAGGGTTAAAAAATTAGCTAGTTTTCATTTAAGAAAAAAAAGTTGGCATTTAAACATTTATGCAAAGAAGTTCTACAAAACTAAAAAAAAAAAAAAAACTTTATTGTATTGCTTGTGGCACAACATTGGTGCTAATTAGTTATAGATTAAATAGCACCAAATAGTGCATTTTACTGCTAGTTTGTAAAATGTACGTAATCCTTTTGTTTAGTTTACCTCTCAAATAAATAAAATAACATAGTAAAGATTGCATAGGTGACAAATTCTGTCTGTCATTTTTCAAAGATTAGGCTACACAGCCCCGAGCGTTCTCCCAATATACAGTATAGGGAGTACAATGGGGACTGACACATGACCACAGCCGACTCCCTTCACTTTAGTACAGGCGGCCAACCACGGCCGAGGAATACTTTCCGAACATAACAAGCGATCCCAGTGAACGTTCGTCTGCATCTGGAACTCTCTTTATGGTGCACACACACTTTGCCGAATATTGTCCCTTTCTAGTTCATGTGTGTACCCAGCTTAAGACAGATTTCACAAAAGATGGCACAAAATGACACAGATGAAATGTAATGGTTTTAAACTACTTCACTTTCTTGTAACCTTGCAAAGAAAGTTCATCCACATGAGTGAAGAATAAAAGCTATGATTTATATCTATGGACAACTACACATACACCCCTGACCTCACACTGCCTTTCACACCAGAAACAATTTATAGAGGCCAGTCTAAATAAACATTAAGGAGTCAAGGCCATAAACTGACAGCAAGAAAAATCAATGGCTTCACAAACCAGCTAGTAGGATCAATAAAAAAGATTAGGCATCAGAAGCTTGTCTGGGATGCGTACAGGTAAATGTGGCTTACAATTCATCTGACAGAAGTAGGATAAAACCTGTCATATAAATAGAATCACACAGCAGTGGGAGGAAAGTGTGTGTTTTTTTAAAATACAGACACTAACCGGTGACCTTTTCAATGTAAAGTCTAATATTTATTTAGATTCCTCTAGGATTTGTCTCAATTTCTAACAACTTAATAGCACTTCATTTTGATACCTTCAGGTTTTTTTTTTGCAGTTATAAAGTGCAGAATAGATTTACAGTGTGAAAAAATAACTATGGCAGCCAGAGCTCTCACCTAGTCCCAGTGACGCCTCTGTACCCCTGGTACCCCTTAGTAGTGCTGGCAACTAAGGGTACTGTATCTCTCCAATTTTAAGAGCAATTGGGTAAGAAGGGCACTGCATGACTGCAGATAGGACTAATATTTCATCATCCAACCCTTATCTGCACTTTCACTTTACATTACTTACCAGCACGTTGGCTGTTTGTCCATGTAAAGCTTTGGCAGGACCCTCCTCTCAATATACTGAAACAAGATTCTAGTCAAACTCCAGTAGCATTTTGACTGATGAGCAATCCTGTAATTTTTATTAATGGGTAACTGTGGTCTCCAATTCTTCCTAGAAGTAGTAGTAGCAGTAGTATTAGTAGTAGTAGTAGTAGTAGTAGTGAGGATCCCATAAAAAGCCTACTATCGTACCATCAAAAAAAAAATCACACACTACCACTGTAGAGGTAGATGAGAAGATACTGCTGGAAAGGTCCAGCAATATTACTTCCTGCTTAAACACTTCATGTTTTCAGCCATGTTGACCAGCTTGTATTCATGTGACCAGCCTCTGCTGCGTTAACAGGCTCCCCTTCTCAACTGTCATTCCCAGGTACTTCTTGTTTTCTCCAACATTAAAGGGCATCTATACTGAAAAATAGGTTATTTTAAATTGACCGTAACTGGAAACTATAACTCTTTCCAACCACCACTGTATCATTTTTTTGTTATTCTGCCCCCTATTTCTTTAGATATCCAATCTAAAACTTCTTATATTTCAGCTATCAATCAAGTTCCTTGCTCTAACAAACTATCCTTCTGTGAGTAGTTTTACTGTAACTGGAATGGTGACAGAGTTTTGACAGTTGGAATGCTGTGTGCTGTGTGCAGGCTTGACAGTTGGTTTGTGGGGAAAAAGTCAGGTCAGATGGAAGTGGGAGTGGTTAAAAGAGGGAGGGGGGATACTGCTCCTAAACAAAATGTGTGCTGGATTGAAGGCATGCAGCAACAAAGGCAAATCAGAGTAAGTGCTACTTACATGTATTCAATTATAGATTAAGATTAGCCAAAGTCATTTTTTCAGTATAGTGTCCCTTTAAGTTATAAAGTGACACTATACTGAAAAAATGACTTTGCCTCATCTATAATTAAATACAAGTAAGTAGCACTTACTCTGATTTGTGTGTGTTGCTGCATGCCATCAATCTAGCAAACATTTTGTTTAGGAGCAGTATCCCCCCTCCCTCTTTTAACCACTCCCACTTCCATCCAACCTGACTTTTTCCCTACAAACCAACCCACAAACATATCGACATATGCAACAGATACTATATACAGAGAGGCATAATAAACAGATACATTTAAAAAATGATACTGAAATATGAGCAACATATTGAAAAGATCTTAGATCTTAGATCTTAGACCAACAGTATATTAACACATGTTCTGAAGCGATAATCTTACAGAATTTAACAAACCCATGTCAGGCTATAAAACTTGGTAAATTGCTTATTATAGATGAAGAACCCTAGCAATAGAGTCATTAGGGGCTTCACATATGCTGAAACACTACTCAAATAAAACAGGACCGCAATACTTATTCATTGAGGACAGAATCCCCAGGTATCTTATCCACCACACCTCTTTACAATCCTTCTGTAGACCTTCCACCTCTAACATGGTCGGTTATCATCCAGCGTATACTTTCCAGTGGATGGCTTGCTGCTTTATATGCTTGGCCTGAAAGTTCACCAAACTTACTTATATTTTTATCTTTTCCTCTAGGTTCACTAGATGCTCCCACTGCCATTCTAATAAATTGATGATAACTGACCATCTGCTTTCTTTTTGTGGTCAATGTATAACCAATATTTTACTACAAGCGTTTAATGAAATAAACAGCATACAAACTAAGTCAAGTCAACCCCTCTTTAATCTTGCAGCGACAGCCAGTATGTGGGTGTAGAAAATCAAGGCCAATGGGGGCATTTCTATATGTTTGACAACCTAGATGTTTAAAGCTGCCAGATTTCTGTGGGACAACCACACATTCTTACAATCTGTTTGAGGAACCTGTTTAAGGTCCTTCTTCACCAATATGCTCTGTAACTTTTAACCTCTCTGATTTGCAAACAAAGATCTGGTTTGTCCAAAGGGCAATGAACTATCATGAAAGACAATCCCATTTTTGTCTTAAACCTTTTCTTATTTAAGCACTCTCAGGGGAATTTTGCAAGCTACAGTATATGGTCCCTAGAGTTTGCTTTATGTTGGTTGAGGGAACAATACTCACTTGGGCTTCCTTAAATTTCTTAATAGCCTCAATAGGTTTTAATTAGTTTCTTCACATTTGTGAAACACTTCATTTCTGTTCAAGTGAATGTGTTAAATGCAACTTGCACACAACTGGCACGGTGTACAACCATGTGTTTACTTACTGTCTTCCCGATATTTTGTTTATAAAGAATATTACTGGAGATAATTATTTGGCTTGTATTTGTATTACTGAACTGGACTGAGCATTTGATTACAGTGGCACTACACCAAATGTTTATATTCTATTTATATGAGTAGTGAACTTAAGTAAGTAGTGGATTCATGTAAGTATATACATGTATTTGTTAAGCACTAAGGAAGATGTTGGCGCTATATAAATCCACAATAATAATAATAAAAAGAGGGGAGAGGCAAATGTGAAAAATGCATAAAACAAAAAGGATGTGGAGAAACACAAAACAGAAACAACAGGCACATGTGGTAGAAATAAACAAAGGAGTCCTCACACATCACATAATGTATCTGAGCTTGATGAGTGGCTTGTTGCTCACTGCTTGTTTAAGAGTGGAAATTATACATTCTTTACTGGGCTGTTCTTACAGGAAATAATGAAAAGTAGGCCTTTCTGTTCTTTTAAGGAAAGACCCTAACCAGCAGAAATAAATGATGGTATTGTTCTTAATTTAACTACTTACATCATGTCACCTTCACATAATGTCATCCCCTTGGAACCAGATTGAAAATAGTTAAAATAGAGAATGAAAAACAGTTTAGTTACTTTTCAGTGTCAAACCCTCCATGACAGCTGACCTCATGTATAGAGATGGCCAAACTTTCGAAAGTTCGGTCCGTTTTCGAACTTTCGAACTATATGGAAAGTTTGAAAGTTTGAAAATGGACCCATTAAAGTCAATGGGAGTCAAATAGTTTGAAAAGTTCAAATTAAATACAATTAAAATATTAATGGTAACTTAATGTAAATAGCTGTGGGACCTGGGAAATCGTCTGGGTAACAGGTTCGAATATCCAGGACTTTCGAAAAAACGATTTTACTCTCACGCACGCTACTTTCCAGCTCTCGCATTCGAATATTTTTCCAGGTCCAGGATAGTTAGAGAAGTCTGAATCTGTTCGAACTTGAATAGTTTCGCTCGAACTCGGGTTCGAGTTCGAGTCCATCTCTACTCATGGACAATGACTGGCTATTGTTCCCAAGCCACTTTTGTTCCCAAGCCAGCTTGTAACCTTACACAGCTTGAAGGGAAGATGGCAACCTTTTGAGAAGGCAAAGGGAGGGGGGTGTAGAACATAATGATACATAACTGGTTAGTCTTTACACTTGTCAGCTTTCTTAATATTGCATTCTTGGGGTTGGGGAAGGAGATTGACCTTTATACAATTTTTAATTTGAGGGCCTCACTAATATTTTAATGAAAGCTGTTTCTTTATTAAAAAACGGTCAGATTAATTGCACAAAGCAGGATTAAATGGCAAATGTGTTTGATATGAGTGCATTACTTTTTTTTGAGGGGGGGTATGAAGGACTCTAATGTACTTACGATGCTCCCAAACCATAAAAAAAATTAATGGTGAGGATAAAACTGCCATAGAAAACCATAGAATCATTTCCTTTAGTTATTAATAGGTGTAGCTGGCTTTGTTTCATTTTTACATGTTTTTTATTACCTCAGTTTTTACGGGTATGGATAATGAAAGCAGGATAGTGAGCACATCTCTCTGTCAGTCTATTTGTATCCCCCTAACATGGCTATTATAGCATTATAGTAATTGGCAAAACAGTCCTCTTTTTCAAATTGTTAAATTGTAATGTATAGAATTAGGGGTGGGGGGGGCTGTATCAAGAAAAAAAAGAGTATTATTTTCCACGTTTAACCTCTCAAAAAGACTCCTAAAACTTTAATTGCTTGAGTATATGTGTTAGATAATAGCCTGTGCCTGCTGCAACTTGTTATGGATTTCCAATAAAGTCAACTTGGATTAAGAAGTTTTCTATGTCTAGCCCTCAGGGCAGCTGATTATAGGTTTGACCTTTGAGATGCTGTGTATTTCCCACTTAATCAGTGCTGGAATGAGCTGCTGCTAAGAAGGATCTATGGGATCCCTACGGGAAAACTGAAGCCATCTAAAAAATAATGAGTCGCCTTCTGCATTCTCGTCTTCTTTTCTAGCTATATTTGGGCACGATGACAGGCTCAGCCTTAGCTACACAATAGCAGAAACACAGTATGTGGTTGTTTTTATGTTTTGAATAACAGAATAAAATAGTGTGGGTGGAAAGAATGAAATATTATTGGCAGCTACACATGTAAATAATTCCTTAACAAATCATTCTGAGCAACAGTAAATAAATAAATGTACAAAAATCCACTAAGTCGTCAATTTTCATTTTAAAGTTATTTTCTTCGGAGACCTTGAAAGGTTATGAACTGTAGAGCACCGATGTTTCTGTCATAGAAACTGATACCTCATTGTCAGGACAATAACACAAAATTGGTACCGTGTCCTTTGTGTCTTGTTATAGGAACACCCTTGGTGGTTTAGATTCAATCCCATCTCACAAATTACTCTTATTTGAACATCTCTTCATTTCTCACTTTCTAGACCTCATAATTTTACCCTTTCTTCTCCATCTTTCCATCAATCCACAGTGAAACAGAACAATATAATAGTTGTAATTAGACATGTAGTAATACTGAATGGCAAAAGCAATGAGCCATCTGCAAAGGAAGCAATCAGAACATTAAGGCCTCGATCAGGACTCAAACTGCATTTAAAGAGACTTGGAATTAAGGGATTTTTTGGTTTAGGATGTTTCATAGCAAGAAAATAAAACAAGGCAAATCTACATCTCCATTGGAATACAGAAAAATTTTAAATATATGATACAGGATAAAAGACTAATAAAAAAGACATTTCCTTAAACATGTAATAGTTTAGTTGTTTTGTGATGTGTGTACAATAAAGGTGAAGATTTTGACAAATCCTGAGAGTGCGCCCGGATTATTAGATTTTATGTATATATATTGCAGCAGCACCCAGGTGGTTGAAGTAAAGGAGTGCTATCCTAAAAGATCGACACTATATATATATATATATATATATATATATATATATATATATATATATATATACAGATCAGTAGCACTTCTGCTAAATGTAGTTGTAAATTAGACTAATTGGAGTGCTTTCACAAACTTTGTATTGTATGTATTTATTGGGAGGCCTGGTCAAGCCTCCATGTGGTAATAGCACCCCCAACATGCCCCTTTTATGGGAGGTCCTATGCCTTTAATATAAAGCACTGGATGGATGGCCTCTTCCCTCATTTTAAAAAGCCAAAGGGCTGGGGGGAAGTGAGAGAGCCTGTTATATGGATCCAGTAAAAGAAATTTAAAAAGGTTAGAATTTAGGACCTTCCAGACTGGGGTTACCTTGACGTGGCTGGAAGGCTTTTCATTCATGTGATCACAGTAATGTATACTAAAACCCCTTTGTTTATAAAGTATGCCAGTGTGCAGATAATGATATTGTTGCCCCAGGGAACATATAATTTTTTCACTAGGTTAGGACTGATGCTGGGATGCTGCCTTGGAGTGGGGCATTAGATGACGCATGTTTGTACAAGCAATGTAACTAAAGGTATCCATTTGAACTACAGTGCAGTTGATTACCCTTCATTGCTTGCATACATATCTAATTATTTTACCCCATTCATTTATAATTGTATGTGTAGTTGAGTGATGGAGTCTTTTGTGTAATGTATAAATTGCCGGTCCTCCATTACACTGTACCTGAAAGTATTTTTGAATAAAGATTTGAGCTACATATCCCTATATTTGTGTATATGTCTGTCCTCCTTTTTATGTTTGTTTGATTGGTGCACTACATGTATTTATGTATTGGGGAATGGTTTTAAGATTGATAGCTGTGTGTTTGGTGCCAGATTTTAGACTGGATATGTTAATACCTAGGTCACTATAGGTGAAGCAATTGATCAAAATCGTCAGTATGATGATACGGTGCCTATAGGTCATAAAGGGCGCGGACTAGGGTACTAGCCTTTAGATATATAATATATTGGTGGGTAAGTTATCTGATCTGATGTTATAGAAATAATAGCAGGTGCAGTTCTATATTTAAAATAAGTTTGAACTACCTTGTAGTACACACTAGTGAGATATGACATGATAACACTCCCATCTGAGACTGTCCACCTATATACTTTGCCCAATTTGTAGTCTAAAGCTAGGTTTACACACTGACGATAAAGCCCCTGATCCAATGGTGTCGGGGCTTTATCGTCAGTGTGTGTAGCTCATTTACTGAATGAGCACACAGCCATGGAACGTTCCCATCGACCCCACGGTTAGGAAAATACCTAAAATTTCCCTCAGCCGTGGTAGTTTCCCCATTGGGGAGTTGGACACGTTGTGGGAAACACACAGTCCCAAGCTCTCCCCCTATACTGTGTATTCTGTAATCTTTAAAAAACGAGACAGGATCTTGCAGGAACATCTTTCCTGTGTGTATCCAGTAGAGATGGGCAGTTCATGCATCCAAGCCCGGATCCGTGGGAGGATCTCGCGGATTTTCCAAAATTACACATTGTGAACTTTGTTCGGAAATTTTCAAAAATCCTCTAACGTTCGTGGTTTTTTCGAGCGTTCAAGGATTTCCAGCCATTCGGTAATTCTCGAACAGCTGAAAATTCTCAAATGTCCGAAAGTCCCGCAGACGGACGTTCATGGGTCCCACGGCTCAACCCAGGTCCTTATAAGGATCATTGTGGCCCTTACAAGAGCCCTTTGGGGCTTAAGGGGTTCCACAGATCGAACCTGGACCCCCCCTCCCCGGAGCTTATAAGTGTCCTAGTGGCCCTTGGAAGGGCCCTTGTGGCACTGACAAGTGCCTTTTATGGCTTAAGGGGTCCCACAGCTCCAACTGGGCCCCCCTACCCATTTAGAAGTGCCCTAGCGGAAATGACAATTGCCTTTGTTGGGGGGTCCTGCAGCTCGAATCCAGGACCCCCATTGGCTCTTAAAAGAGCCCTTGGGGGCATGTCTCCTTTCTTCCCAGCCAGCGACACCAACTCCGCTGATGTCACTGACACCAGGCGATGTCACTGCGGCCACAGTCACACTGCCAGCGCTGGCAACATCAACATCGCCGGCATTGCCGATGTCTTGATCTAAAGTCTTCTTTCTTCTCAACCAGCAACACCAACTCCGCCAATGTTGCCAACACCATAAATTGTCACGTCTACCAGTGACAACGCTGGTGCTGGCGACATCAATGTCACCAGTGTAGCTGACATCTTCTTTCTTCTGCCATCACTGTGATGACTTCTGAGCTCCGCGGGGTTTGCGCCTCTTTATATAGGTTTGCTAAAGGACCAAATCTAATTGTGATTGGTTAATATTTCAATGCTTGCAATCATATGATCACACATTAACCAATCATATTTGAATTATATTATTTAAATATGATTGGTTAATGTGTGTACACATATGGGTATAATATTTGTTGCATACAGGTGTGTGTTTAGCTTAGATGAAAGAGACAGGAGGAAATAAGAAGCGTACAGTTGGTAATATACGTCATGTATTTTATAGTTATGAGTTGAGGAGGTGACATTGCTTGAGGAACATATAGCACATATTTTTATTGCAAAACTTGTTTATACACAACATTATCAGTTTTTCCACTTGGAGCCTAAATAATGTTGTGAACCTTCTCATGAACATGCTACATATAATTGACCATGGGAAACACAGGGTATTTGCAAGTGAATATTGCAGCACTTAAGTGACTGTTCCTGAGCTCTGCTGATGGTCATAGCAAATGCCACCTCTATTGGGAGCTGTAATCATGTAAATGTGAAAGGCAAATCCATTGTTATAAGAGGAATGTGAGGAATAAATACATCATGTCCTTTAAGTCACAGACGATGTGGTGGCATCCCAGGTGGATTGCGTGAGTTGAAAAATTCTCTGCCTCCACAGGATGTACTACTATATCAATAGTATTCAGTTATATTTCCTGGAATAACAATAATGTTTTTGTTAACAAACTAGCTATGTATAGTTCTGTAATATTAAGATATTAACAAAACAGTGAGGAGAAATTTCTCCAGGTATGGAGTCTGTAGGGAAAATCTAAACAAATTTGAAGTTTTTGTGTGGAACTTTCTTTGATATTTCTTGGTACATTTGCCATCTTTCATGCAAGCAGCATGAATATTGATATTTCCACATATTTCCATGAATCCTACAGTTCTTCACAATGCACACAGATGTGGTTCTTCATCAGGATTTGGGAATTCAGCAGAAATTATGTCATCAATTTGATTCAGGCTAATTTTTTGTTTTAGCCAAATGAGAATATGATAATGTGGAAGTCCTCGCTTCTGCCATTCGATCGAGTACATCCAGCATTGTGTGTGGCCAAAGACATTACTTGTAATAAAGTGGAGCAATTTCATTTGCTTTTGTCTGAACATCTTGGCTAGTAAGTCATAACAATCTCTGGATGTCTAGCCATGTGAAAGTTTTTTGGTGATTTCACCTGATTTAGCAGGAAAAATGACTAATTTCCCAATGTTATGAAGGTTTCCATCATTAGCCACAGCATCCCGTAGGTGGAGGTAATCATTGATTAGCAACATAACAATCTTGTGCAGAGGATTCATATTTGAAACCTTCCAGGAGCAAATTAGAATATCTTACAGATCCTAATGTATCTCGTTCCCTCTGTTGTAGAAGCTGGATGTGACGCTGTTGTTCTGCATCTGCAGCCCGCGACTTGCGGGGTCTTTCTCTGACTTGCTGTAGCCATGTGCCACATTGTTCTTGTGTCTCTAAAGCATGTGACGTGCGGACTCTTTGTCTGTGTTATTGAAGTCTGGCAGCGCATGGAGCCCAGGCTTTTCATCTTAGTGGCTGAAGCTTGGTGTCACAGTCAGCAAGTGACATGAAGACTTTTTATTGTTCAAATTAGGCTTCAAGCTGTTTTGGTGTTTGTAAAGCACGTGACGTGAGGGCCCTTTGTGTCTGCTGCTTAAGTCCTGGTAAAACAGGCAAAGCACCACAGGCCTTGCTGATGTAGTCCATACCCTCAAGGTTGTTCCAGAGGTCAAGGGGGTGTAAAGGGGCATTAAAGGGGTAATGTGGAGGCTTGTGGGTGGGGCAGTAAACTTTCCTGAGGTGTGACCATGATGTAGGTGCATTCTGGGTGAGTGGCCAGGATGTGGGTGTTTTTTGGAAGCGTGGTTATGTTGTTAGGCTGTTGAGGCCCTTACTGTGACATTGGGCTGTAACAATACAGAGTTATACAATACTATATTTATACCTTGATAAACACGCATAAAATAATCATGTAAGTAAATGTAATTAAACCTAAAATAAATTTAGTATAAAAACATGCTCAGCAGACTTATAAAACACATTAGAGGTGTAATGTGGGCTCTAACAGAACCCAGTTTTGATTCAAATCTGAGGATTTCGAAGTGCCAACGAAACTCGGATCTTTTAAATTTTCGATGGAACGCGGAAACTCGAAAACAGCCCGATCGTGAGGAAAGATAGTTTTAAAATAAGTTTTGGTTATGTTTAGGGGTTCCCCAGACCATTCACCTGGTCTCTGTGTCATTTACAGTAACCTACTATTACTTTTTTGGACAGAAATTTTAAAAAAAATTTCTCCCATAGACTTCTATGGGTCCGTTTTCGAATCTTCCGAAAATGCGAAAACAGAACGAAACTCAGCAGTTTCAAACATCTCTAAAACACATGTTGCTAGATAAGTACATCGTAACAAGGTGGACATATTATAACCAGTTATGCCATATGGATGACCTATGGTTAGCGGATGCCTCAATCCGTAATAAATGAATTCACATAAAGATAGGTTCCAAGCACACCATTTTATTAAGGTAACAACAATCACACAAAATACAGACCAATGTTCACACTATGTGAGTCTTTATTACTATTAATTTCCCACACTTTTATCCGCATTACTTAGTTCTTTTTGCCTCGTTCCTTTAACCCCCTGTGTGTTTCTTTTGTTACATTGTTTACTACTGTGGGGTAAAGAGGTTTTTTTTGTTACCGCTTATTATACATTGTAGGTATTTCTACAAGTGGTTTTATGGCGCCTGTAGGGTGGTTTAATCACATACACATACAGGGAGATGTATTAAAAGTTCTTATGGTTAAAAATGGTGCTAATTTTGCACCGACCAATCAGATCTTTAACATCTGATTGGTTGGGGTAAAATTAGCACCATTTTTAACGATAAGAACTTTTATTACATCTCCCTGTTAGTGTTTTGTTTCAAACGTTTATCTTTGCACGATTTTATTAAACCTAACTTCTTTATTTAACATTTCAGTGCTGCACAGAGCACATTCATCATCTTTAGGTTTAAAGAGACAGTTCAGTGGAAAATATCAATATTTTAAAAAATATTAGTTTATATTATACATACCAAATTTTTCTACATATTCTCTTCCATTTTGAAAAATCAGTTGAATTTCTACTGCTTAATATTCCCTGCTGTTGATATTAGTGAGCTGACATTTCAGGTTCCAATGGTCCTTCTTCTTCCCAGGATGCACCACATCCTTGGAATGTTCTTAACAGTACTTTCTACTGATTGGCTGTTGGATGGGTCAAAGATGCTCAGATCTCTACTGAGCAACTGAATCAACCCAGGCGCTGGGTCAAGGGCAAAACCATAACGGTCTCTACTAGGGGTCCTGCAAACAGGAAGTCAGTATTTCGGTTGCATTTATTTATACACAGACAAAATGCTGAATTGGCAGATTAAGGTCATTGGGATGAAAAAATACTGCTCTTTTTTCTGAAAAGCATATGTATTTGCACTGAACTTCCCCTTACAGTAAGTTATTTATCCATTAATTTTAGGCAAAACTTTCCGGTTTTTTATTAACTCCCATTGAATGTGTCTGCTTGTGGATTTTCGAATTTTAATTTTTTTCCGAAAATCCGCAAATAGATTTCATTGAGTTCTGCCACAAAGTATTTTGATACTAAATTTCCAACTGCAACCCCTATATTCTGTGTATGTTAATGTATAGCAGACCTGGGCAAAGGCCCGTGGGTCACATGTAGCCCTTTAGCCTTGACTGGCCCCTCAATTGACCTGTATTCAAAAATTCTTAATATTATTTGATTGTCTCAGGCTGGATATTTGATTTATTTTTATTTTATAAAAAAAATGATGACCTGATCAATTGATTAATTGAATTTAAATAGATAGACTATACACCTTTTATTATAAATTGCAACTAATATTACACATTTTATTAAATATTATATTCATTTATCTTTTTATAAAATCCAGTTTTGCAGTCTCTATAAGGAGAATTGACCTATTAGTATGGCCCTTCACCACAATCCAAGTTTGTCAAGCAGCCCCTTGTGAAATTGAATTGCCCACCCCAGATGTATAGCAGAGCGACATTTTGGGTGCAGTGATTTGTAATATTACCACACAAATCTCAGACTACGTAGTAAATAAAATAAAGCTCATACATAGTATATAATATGTTTACATTATATACAAAAGTATAAAGATATAATAAAAGTGCTTGAAACCCTAAGACATAAGGAAAGACGACTTGATAGAGATACTTTGCACCTTGCCTTTATATTTGTATACATCTAAATATATTAGCTAATAATTTTATTAGTTACTGGATTGCCCACTAATACCTGGACCCTCTGCCAGTTTTCTTAGTGGGCCATTTTGCCCAGTATAGTGGAAATTAAATAACTTTATTTTTCTATTTTAAAATATACTCTACAGCTCTTTAGTATTTATTCACTACCTAGAAGAGCATCCAAACTTAACAGCGTGTCATTAGTTTGTCTTTGGATAGGTAAAGGAAACCAATGCAAACACAGCAGGCACATACAAACATTCCTTAAAAATGCATGGTGGATTTAAAATTACTGTATGACTGTATTTGCATCAAGGCATCATTAATAACCACTAATCCACCACAGTAGCCCGCAGCTGTAACTGCATTATACATTCACAGTAACTGCTCTACAAGAATGAAAAACTAACATGCAAATGTTTATAAACTTGTTTTAACTTCCAATGTAGAGCTTTAACTGTTTAAAGGAATAGCTCACTTAAAAAGTGAACTACTCCTTTAATGTATTGATTGAAGCACGGGAGGTAAAGCAGCTATGCCTTACCTCCCGTTCTTCAATCAATTAAGCAGGAGCCAAGGACAAAGGTAAGTATATTTACCTTTTGCTCAAGGTTTTCATTTTATCATGCTCTTTCTCATTTTTCAGTGTATTTAGAAAGTGTAAATATTTAGGGATTTGTATTTATATGCTTTTCCATTGCGTTGTACTTGTTGATGGTTTATAAATATGTGATACTAAAGATGCTTTAGCAAAGTAAGCGTTGGGGCAGCTGTGACACATAATTGTAAATATAAAGATTAATATAGCCACAGATTATGTGAGGTTAAACAAGACATAAATCAGCCTTAAACAGAGCTCTTTATATTGAGCCTGAGGAACTAAAAAAAACTTTGAGTGATTAATCAGCTTAGTAATAAGCAGAAAGTAATTCCTTCCTGACTGCAACATGGTAATCAGATATTTCTGCAAGGATCAATACTTAGACATCCCCCAGAATAGAACATGGGATATTTTAGCAGCCAATCTTCCATTCAACCATTTATTTATTTCAGCTTTTGAAAGCATCCCTACTACAAGCGAGAAAGTCCATCATTTTTAGGACCAAGTAAAGCACTTCTAATTGTTGATACTTTCATTGCCGCCAGGGATTACCCAGTGTCACTTGTATAGTCTGGGAAAGAGATTTTGTGCAAAATCCCTAGACTGACCTTGTATGTACTTATTACTTATTAATCTCCTTAAAAGATACCAAAATAAGTAAACAAACTAAATTTCTTAGTAACAAGTGTTTTTAATTGACTAATATGCTTATCTTTTTATGTATTTATTTATTTTTGTACTGCTGCTGCTGAGTTGCCAAGGACCTGTTGCTTGGTACATATTCATTTTACATGTCTTCATCCTCTCCCATAATGTATTATATTTTAGTTATTTGGCGCTTGAGTAAAATGTTCATATTTATTTTTCCATATCATGTATTTATTTACTTATATAGTGCTTACCATTTTCTGTAGTACTTAAAGGCAATATATACCACCAGGACCCCAAATCCCTGAGACACCAAGTCCCCAAAGTTCCTGCACAGAGATATCCATTACCAGGAACCCAGAGTACCTAGAGAAAATCCACTCGAAACACAGGAATAACACTAGATTCCGATCTTTCCTTCAAACCTCATGTCAATTCGCTTGCTAACTCCTGTTGGCTCCAACTCAAAAACATCTCCTGAATTTGACCCTCCCTTTCGAAGGAAGCCACAAAAATCCTAGTCCATGCCCTAATCATATCCCGGCTAGACTACTGCAACACACTCCTATGTGGTTTACCAAACAACCGACTGGCACAGCTTCAATCCATTCTCAACTCTGCTGCCCGGCTCATTCATTTCTCTTCTCGCTTCTCTAATGCCTCTCTTCTCTGCCAGTCCCTCCACTGGTTGCCCATCACGCAAAGGATCCAGTTCAAACTGCTTACCTTATCCTATAAAGCACTATCCAACATAGCCCCTCCATATATCTCAGAACTGATCCAGCAATACTATCCCAGGTGCAACCTCTACTCTGCAAATGATACCCTCCTCTCATCCACTCTGGTCACCTCTTCCCATGCCCACATTCAGGACTTTACTCGTGCTGCCCCTCTGCTCTGGAACTCCCTTCCTCCGTCTGTCCGTCACTCACCATCCCTTAACACCTTCAAACGTAACCTTAAAACCCACCTCTTTAGGCAAGCATATAACCTGGCCTAAACATTACCCCCTTACTACTAGAGAGGGTCGAACTATTGAAAGTTCGGTCCGTTTTCGAACTTTCGAACTATTGTAAAAGTTCGAAAGTTCGAAAACAGACCCATTAAAGTCTATGGGAGGCAAATAGTTCGAAAAGTTCGAGTCAAATACAACTAAAATATTAATGGTAACTTAATGTAAATGGCTGTGGGACCTGGGAAATGGTCTGGGGAACATGTTCCAATATCCAGGACTTTTGTAAAATCGATTTTACTCTCACGCGTGCTACTTTCGAGCTTTCGCGTTCGAACGTTCGAAGTAACATGGACATTTTACGCAGATTCGATGCTCGCGTATAGGCTGTAATGGAGACTTTACTCGCAGATTCGATGTTCGCGCCTAGATACCATGTACATTTTACTCGCGGATTCGATGCTCGAACGTTCCGAACATTCGATAAATCATCCAAAGTCCGGGAAATATCGAAAGTCCGCGTCCAAGATAGTTCGAAAAGTCCGGGTCCGTTCGAACTCGAACAGTTCGTCTCGAACTCGGGTTCGAGTTCGAGTTCTATGCCATCCCTACTTACTACCCAATTTAATCCAACCTGCCTTTCAAGCTCCACTGCCAATCTATTTACAGCCTACCGATTCCTGCAACCTATTGTCTCACCCCCATATCCTCTAGTCTGTAAGCTCTTTGGGCAGGGTCCTCTCTCCTATTGTATCACGGTATAGCTGTAAGAAACTCCTCACTCTGTATACTTATATTATATATTACCTGTGTATGTAATATGTATGACTTTGTATAACATGTATTACCCTGTATGTAATGTATGACCATGTAATTGTATATATATATATAAATCAATAATAATAATAATAATAATAATAAACTAGAAAGGGAAAGTTTAAGTATAAACTTTGAATTTGGCTTGAAGGGCTGCATTTTGGAAGGGAATATGTGTGTTTGCTGCAGATTTTAAAACTCAACAATAATGGGAATGATAAGTTTGAAGTGAACGCTTGTTTGGGACAAAAAAAACTTTTGTGTGTACCCAGCCCAAAGTGGTGCTAATTTTGATCCAATCAATCAGAAAGCTAACATCTGATTGGTTAGGGCAAAATTAGCACCATTTTCAATGATAAGAACTTTTATGGAATCTCTCTGTATTTTTTCTATGATTGGTCAAAATTAGTTTTTTTGACTTTAGTTACCCTTTAAGTATGGCTGCCACCGTAATGGATAAGTAGATCAGTAGGTGTGTGTACCTGTGTCAGGTTGGGGGTTAAAAAAACAAACTTTTTTGATGATTGGTCAACATTTTTTTTTTACTTTAGTTACCCTTTAGGTATGGCTGCCACAGTAATGGATAAGTAGATCAGTAGGTGTGTGTACCTGTGTCAGGTTGGGGGTTAAAAAAACAAACTTTTTTGATGATTGGTCAACTTTTTTTTGACTTTAGTTACCCTTTAGGTATGGCTGCAACAGTAATGGAGGGGTAGGTCAGTAGGTGTATGTAACTGTGCCACATGGGGGTTAAAAAAACAAACCGTTTTTATTATTAATCAAAATTATTTTTTTTGACTTTAGTTACCCTTTAAGTATGTCTGCCACAGTAATGGATAAGTAAATCAGTAGGTGTGTGTACCTGGGTCTGGTTGAGGGGGTATGTCTTTTTTGTGTTTACGACCATAAAGCTATATTTTATTGAGGATAAATCTAAATTAGTTTTTTTGACTTTAGTTACCTTTTAAGTATGGCTACCACCATAATGAATTAGTAGATTAGTAGGTGTGTGTACCTGGGTCTGGTTGAGGGGGTATGTCTTTTTTGTGTTTACAACCATAAAACTATCTTTTATTGAAGATAAATCTAAATTTGTTTTTTGACTTTAGTTACCCTTTAAATATTGCTGCCACCGTAATGGATAAGTAGATCAGTAGGTGTGTGTACCTGGGTCTGGTTGAGGGGGTATGTCTTTTTTGTGTTTACAACCATAAAACTATCTTTTATTGAGATAAATCTTTTTTTTTACTTTAGTTACCCTTTAAGTATGGCTGCCACAGTAATGGATAAATAGATTAGTAGGTGTGTGTACCTGGGTCTGGTTGAGGGGGTATGTCTTTTGTGTGTTTATAACCATAAAATTATCTTTTATTGAGGATAAATCTAAATTAGTTTTTTTGACTTTAGTTACCCTTTAAATATGGCTTCCATGGGAATGGAGAGGTAGGTCAGTCGGTAGGTGTACCTGGGTCTGTGTGGGGGGGTTGGGGGTATCACCATTTGTATTTATGACCATGAAACAAACTGTTTTGAAATATCCACATTTGAGGATTGTTACCATTATAGTCTATGGGAAAAAATGTTCGGAAATTCGCCGATAACGCCGTAACGCTTCCGCGGATTCCTTAGCTAGAATATAGCACACTTCTCCTATATGCCCCGCACGTCTGTACCGAATTTCATGTCTCTAGCTCAAAAATTGTGGGAGGAGATACGGTCCAAAAAAGCGGAAGAATAAAACGGAAGAAGAAAAAGAAGAAGAAGATAGAAGAAATAGAAAGAACCGTAATTTGGCTTTTTCAAGCCAAATTAATAATAATAACATACAAACTACTTGCAGATATTACCAAGGGAGGATTTAACTCATTCTGTAAATTGAAAACATCCCTTTTTACTGATATAGGTAATTTCCTGTAATCTGTTAAATGTCTGCCAGCTGAGTTGTTAAAGGACGACTAAAGCCACAGAACAACAATGAACCAGAAGGCAAAACACCTTGATATAAAACCATTAATCTGTGTCTTACCTCTAATTTTGATATGGGCGCTGGGAAATTTACCTAAATAACATATGGTTTGTTGTAAGGATCTTACCTGGCACGCTCCCTCGCCGTTCCGGGACTGGTGACGTCGCCGGCGCCGGACGTCGGCGTTGTGATGTCACCATGTCGATGCCGATCGGTGCGAAGATTCAAATAGGCACTCGCAGAGGGAGCGAGTGCCTATTCGTAGAACTTGCTACCAGACTGTCAGGTTGTCAGCCTGTAGCGTTCCTTACCTGACATTGGATCCAGCCATTGTTTCAACTCCATTGTTCCAGTCATTGTATCCAGCATTGTATCCAGCCATTGTTTCAACTCCATTGTTCCAGTCATTGTATCCAGCATTGCATCCAGCCATTGTTTCAACTCCATTGTTCCAGTCATTGTATCCAGCATTGTATCCAGTCATTGTATCCAGCATTGTATCCAGCCATTGTTTCAGCTCCATTGTTCCAGTCATTGTGTCCAGCCATTGTTTCAACTCCATTGTTCCAGTCATTGTATCCAGCATTGTATCCTGCCATTGTTTCAACTCCATTGTTCCAGTAATTGTATCCAGCATTGTATCCAGTCATTGTATCCAGCATTGTATCCAGCATTGTATCCAGCCATTGTTTCAACTCCATTGTTCCAATCATTGTATCCAGCATTGTATCCAGCCTTTGTTTCAACTCCATTGTTCCAGCCATTGTATCCTGCATTGTATCCAGCCATTGTTTCAACTCCATTGTTCCAGCCACTGTATCCAGCATTGTTCCAACTCCATTGTTCTGGCCATTGTTTCCTGCTCCTGTTGAATCCTGCCCTACAGTCTGAACTCCTCCTAAAAGGTACAGTGAACCTCGTCCCTTCGGGACTCAATTCATTACAGTTTGTGCTTTACTTCACAGCATTCTAGTATCACACAGTTTGGTCAATGACCATTATGTTCTGCACATACTCAGCTCTTTCCTATTTTCTATGGTAGAAACTTGTTACAGTTGGCCACACCCATTAATAATCTTTAGCCAATCCTTTTACAGGACAGATAAAGCAAGGAAGCATGTGACTGAGGTCAGGAAATGTGTGGTCTGACACTGACAGACACACTGAGACTTCATCCAGTTCTTAACAGGCTTACATTTACTTTAATACAATTTACTGATGTGGGATTTTATAGCTTATTGGGGTTTATAGGGGGGTTGTTTTCAGATTCTGGGGTATAAAAAATTTGGTTTAGTTCTCCTTGAATTATTAAGTAGAAAAAAATAGAACATAGAACTAAAACATTTAGGACATCATTTTGTATAATGAATAAAAGTAAAGGTGAAAATGATTATAATAGACTCCATTATAAAAGGTCAATTATATTGACAGGTTTGCAGGTCATTGATATTATTGTATATCTATTATAAACCAATTTAATTCAACTGGACGGGCTGAGTAATCTATATTACTTTACCACCTCTCCAGATGAACTGAAAAAGCCATTTGGATATTGTGAGGAATGTTTTCTACATTACTTGAGAAGTTCAAAATTTGTAAATCTGTTACCAGCTTATATTTGTTTTCTATGTTCACAGCACTTGGTTGGTAGCACACTGGTGCTCATCTATGTGTCAAAATATGTTGTCCACTAAGAAAGCATCTTGTCTACTATGGCCGTTACATTGAGAATCTTTTGGAGACAGACATTAATATGAGAGATTTACTCAATATGTATCCAAAATTTGCAGCTAGGAAAGCTCCAAGTTCCAACTTTTTGATTCATGTTATCTCTAAGTCAAGTTGCCAACTGCAATACTGTAATCCTGAAGCCGTCACCTGGGAATTGGCTTATAACCTGTGGCACCTATTGGTGTGGCAGCAGACACTGCATTAACTTGTAGCACCATTGAGATGGAAACCTCTTTTTATTCTTCTGTAACAGGTATGACCCACAAAAAAAAGGAATTTAATTTTTAATAAGGTGTCTTATAACCATTGGAATGTAGGAAGTGCCCCAAAAAATGTAGGTAGGACCATAGGGAGTTTAAAGAAGAGATTGAGGGAGCATATTTTAGCAATAAAAGACGGGTCCTTAACTTCCCCAACTGGCAAACATTATAAAAATTGCACAGTCATAGTTTGAGATTTAATGGTGAAGGCTATAGAGAAGGTAAACTTATGACATACTTGCTTCTTGGACATCAATATAGGAATATACTTGCCTTAAAAGTACATAAAAGTCTGCAAATGTATTTTTTTTCTTTAAAACAGTTTATACATAGTTATGAAGTATCCAGAAATATTTGGTTTTATAGTGTATATTTGCATATTTTGTTGATTAAGCCAGTTATTATGTGTCTACATTTGGTCAATGTTTGTAGATGTTGAAATAGTATTGGCATATATACACCATATATACACAAGTATAAACCGATGCAAACCGAGGTACTTAAGTTTAACTGATAAACCATAAAAACTGCTTGACTCAAGCATAAACCGAAGGTTGACTTTCTCCCATAGACAGCACCATAGATAGTTCCACAGACAGTCCTATAGAAAGCCTTATACACAGCCCCATAGAAAGTCCCATACACCACTCCATAGAAAGTCCCATACACAGCCCCATAGAAAGCTTTATACACAGCCCCATAGAAAGTCCCATACACAGTTCCATTGAAAGTCCAATACACAGCCCCATAGAAAGCCCAATACATAGTCCCATAGAAAGTCAAAAACAAAGCCAGATAGTAAGTCCATTACACAGCCCCATAGAAATCCTTATACACAGCCCCATAGAAAGTCCCATACACAGCCCCATAGAAAGCCCTATACACAGTCCCATAGAAAGTCCAATACACAGCCCCATAGATAGTTCCACAGACAGTCCCATAGAAAGTCCTATACATAGCCCCATAGACATTCCAATACACAGTCCTAGAGGAAATCCCATACACAGCCCTGTAGAAAGCCTTATTTACAGCCCCATAAAAAGTCCCATACACAGCCCCATAAAAAGTCCCATACATAGCCCCATAGAAATTACACCCCTACATCAGGGATCGTCAAACTACGGCTCTCCAGATGTTTGAAAATCACAACTCCCAGCATTCTTAGGCTTCCCTCTCTAGTTGAGGAATGCTGGGAGTTGTAGTATTCAAACATCTGGAGAGTCATAGATTGAGATCCAAAACATAATTAGACAGGAGTTTGAGATCCAAAACAGCAGAGCTAAATGTTACAGCTATTCTAGGTTGACAAATACATGAATTGCTTGAGCACCACACAATCCCTATTTTCAGATAGGGATTCAGAGTATTTTTACTTGCTCCCAAACCAGCCTTGAACTTTTTATCCACTGCAGAATATGAGATTAAGATTATTTTGGCATTTGGCATTTTGTTAAATGGTCAAGCTTAAAGTACTATACTGTAAATACTCTGAAAGCAGGAAAAGCATCAGTATAAGAGCAAAATGTAAGGGAATGATTGATTATTAACGGTAGCTCCTCCACAAAGGTTTATCTTTTTGTCTTACAGATGGAGCAGGTCTTATTGAAGCATCTGTCTCACTTTAACACATGACACATCATTCATTTTCAAGAAAAAAAAAGCATGTCTTTGTGGAACAGATGCTTCAATAATGCTTGCTCCAGCAGTACATCTTGTTCAGCGGGTCATAAACCTACAGCAATTTATAGTTTTCCAACTGAAAGCTCAATTTGAAAAAACATAAGCAGGCAACAAATAATGTCTAAGATGCAAACAAACTATGACTGCAAAACAGTATAGATGAAGTAAAAAAACATAATTTTGCCTTCTATAACATTTTATCCAAAGGACACGGTTATAAATGTAATAATACTTATATGTTCTTCTTAATTGCAAGAAAAAATATATTCATGCAAAGAGATGTAATGTGTTATGAAGACTGTCATTCTTACTATATTTTCTCATTCGCATTTTGTTGTAATTAGTGTGTTAAAACTGTTATTGCATTTATAGCAATAACATTGGAGCTCTCTTCCTCCTCCTAGTGAATGCCTTTTGCATTGTTTCCACTGACCTCTAACTTCAAAGCACATGCAAAGTTGTACAATGCCTAAATTAAGGAAGAATTCCATTAATGTCAGAAGCTGGAGACCCTGCAAAAGTTCAATTCAACTCTTAGACACATCTGCAAGGAGTTTGCATGTTCTCCCTGTGCTTGCGTAGGTTTCCTCCAGGCACTCCGGTTTCCCCCACAAGACATACTGATAGGTTGTATGTGTCAAATAAATGTGCTTAGATTGTGCTTGGACTGAATCCATAGTGAGCGGCACAGGGAATAATCAGGGTAACAGGGCCACAAATGCGAATTTCTATGCAAATCTACAATTTGCTAATTTGCAAATGCACTTGAATGACCAACTTCCCTCTACTCGGAATAGGGGAGATTGTTAAATTTACCAAAGACACAGGCTGAAAGGCATTTTTAATCTGAAATAACTAATCCCGTGGATAACAGCAATAGATGGATGGTCACTAGTTGGGTAATATTCAATCCATAGCCATGACTGATTAACAAATCCCATCAGATTTAACAGGATTTGCTGTATATTTGCAACGTGTTAAGTCAGGATTGCCAGGTTAAGTTCCTGTTCCTTAGTTATCTATTTAAATGCTAGTATTGATAGTAGCACTTTTTGGGGATATACATTTCCTTTAACAGGAAATACCCACAAAGTGAGAATCTATAAATGTTTCAATACTATAGACAAATTATTCCAGTGTATCCACAGTTAATTGCTAGAGAGAGTTACTTTATTGCTCTGATCTCCCTTCCAATCTTCTGTTCCTATGTTCTTTTCTTTATGAGTTTCAGAACAAACATATAATATATTTTCCTGTTATTTTACCTTGGATTCTGTGTGAATGAAGATGCATTACCAACACAGTGTAGGGTGTCTTTAGCTCATTCTTGTAAGAGAATTCTGCTATTCTGCTCATTCTTGTAAGAGAATATCTGCTATTTAATTGTAATGAATTATGAAAATAATGGAGCTTTTTTGTTGGATGTGAGTTTTGTTCTCCTTAAGCCTACATGAAATATATGTTAATACAATATCACTGTAAAAATATGTCATCTGGTAAAGTTTATGTCCATTGATATGCAAATTATATGCTAATACAAATCATATAAATGTAATAAATTATATACAAGAAGAAATGACTGGGCAGCTGTTTTGGTGTGAATATTGCCCAATTTACAGACTGTGTAAAGTTAACTCAGTTTTTTTTTTGCTAGCACTGTGATCTGTGCCATCACCAGTCTGCTTCCAAGTTTAAGCATGGAGCATGCCCACTGCTGGGACAGACCATCCTCAGCTGCATCACATGTGAACTTCTAAACCATTTTTAAATCTAGCCACAAGCTTGAAAATATTTTTCCTTCTCCCTAAAGTGCCCATAGGTAGAGGAATGGTCAGAGGATGGTTGCAGGTCTGTAACTAGAAACTATTGATTTTTGTGGGTGGGGCTTATGACACGGTTTATAACACATGTCTGTCACAGAGACACAGAGACAGCGCAGTCTGAGAAATGTAACTTTACAAACTTAAGATCCAGTCCAGAGAAGATAGAAACATAATTCCAGGCTTGTTTGAAAGAGGAAGCTCTTGTTTAAAAGGGGGGCATTATATGTAGACCACAGATACCATTTAACATTTATTCAGGTAATTATTTTGTGCTATGGGCAAACTTTGAGTATTTGGGTTGCAATTGCATTATGAAAGAAAGGTTGCCATCGAGGATCGAACATCAATTATTACCCCAATCACTATACTTTCTGTCTACAATTGAATAAATCAAATGACATCAAAAAATAGGTGGTTGTTTACTAAAAATATTCTCTATGTGTTTAAATAAATTGCTATCTTCAAAAGAGATGGGATCTTGGACTTTGGATCCAATTTTTGATAATCACCTAACATTTAAGGGTATTTTAAATAATCCTCCAAAATAGTCTTGAATGTTCAATAATCCTCGAAAATACAGTTTCGCCCATCTCTAATCTTCAAAAACTACAAATTGACATTTTTCGCCTTAACAAATCAACTGCCTTAGTATTAATAAATACTAAAAAAGAGATATGGATCACATCTCTAACTGCAGGTTATATTGCTAATTGTTAACAATTCTTGCTTCTAGTAGCTTGAGTAACAGCACCTGCACCGTCTCTCCTCCCTTGTACACAGGGCCTGAGCATGGTCAATAAAAAAACAGGAAGTTCCTGCACAGACTACTGATGTGCCATTAGTGTCAGTCTCTAGACAGAAAAAAGCTAGTAAAATGTCAATCTGCTTCTAAGGTTTACACAGGCAGGGAAAGGAATACATTAGAGTTGCACACAGAGAGATGACCCAGGGTTCATTTTAAAGGTAAGACTGATAGTGGTCATTTATCTCTAACCTTTTTGGAAACCAGGTTTCCCTTTTACCAATCAATAAAACCCTTTGAGGGATAAAATAGGCATTTTGGCTATTTTATTCTAGTTTAAATGCTTGACCAACGTTAATGAAAGTAATTTTAAAAAATGTCAACAAGGTTTTATCATAAATACTTAGTAGTATTTCCATAAGACAACTATAGAGGGAAATTAAAATAAACAAGGGTTAAGCTTAAAGGGCAAGTCCAGCCCCAAAATGAAAACTTACATACAGGTAAATTACCCCCCCAAACCCTAAACGGTAATAGTTTGAAACCTGAAATATATAAGTCTAACCTGAAATCCTGCACAATTTCCTGTTTCCCTGTCTCTACTTCCTGGTTCTTCCGGTTAGCAACTGTCAGTTATGGATTTGACAGTTGATATCCCAGCCAATGACTGAATGTTAATCCCCTGTCTGCCTCTTCTGAGCATGCCCAGGCTCAGTACAGGCTCAGTACAGGTTTCTAAATTGCTCAGTTTCTGTGAGGCATCCAGAAGCATAGCAGGCATTCAGTAATGAATTCATAGGACAAACTATGATATATCAACATATTTTGAAGAGGCCATTCTTTCTAAAAGATGTTATTATGAGGGTGGAGTTGTCCTTTAAAGGGTATGTACACTGTAAATACAACTTAGTATTACTAGATAGCCTAGGCTTTAAATTTAAAAGTGTATTTTTTTTTGTTCTAGGTCCCTCCTATACCTTACCTTTAGTCCTTGAAAGCTTCTGTCTTCCTCCTTCTGTTCATCTCCTGTTTTCAGCTCTGCTCCCACGAAATTGGCCAAATTCCTTTGCCAGGGAAATAGTGTTCCCGTTTGCAGAGCGTGCGCCTGATGTCAGTGCGCACGCGACGTGCTTGGTTGCCATAAAGGATTTTAATAGGAAGCTTATATTACAGTGTACAGGCCAGAATGTTTTTCTATGTTGTGAAGTGCTAACAGTGGTTTAACAAATTATCCATGTCCAGTTATATCTGAAATATTCACTTGTGTAAAAAAAGCAAGCAATAAAATATTAACATAGAAAAGATAATCAATGCACATTCCTAGGCCCCATACAATATCATATTATCTGCACACTGGCATACTTTATAAACAAAGGGGTTTTAGTATACATTACTGTGATCACATGAATGAAAAGCCACGTCAACTACGTCAAGGTAACCCCAGTCTGGAAGGGCCTAACTTCTAACCTTTTTTACTTCAATTACCATTAGCAAACTTTTGCATTTCTCATAGTTGTGCACTGGATCCATACAACAGGCTTTCTCACTTCCCCCAGCCCTTTGGCTTTTTAAAATGAGGGAAGAGGCCATCCAGTGCTTTATATTAAAGGCACAGGACCCCATAAAAGGGGCATGTTGGGGGTGCTATTAGCATATGGAAGCTTGACCAGGCTTCCCAATAAATACATACAATACAAGGATTGTGGAAGCACTCCAATTAGGCTAATTTACAACTACATTTAGCGGAAGTGCTACTGATCTGGTCAAAACATTTATACAAACATAGAAAAGATAATCAATGCACATTCCTAGGCCCCATACAATATCATATTATCTGCACACTGGCATACATTATAAACAAAGGGGTTTTAGTATACGTTACTGTGATCACATGAATGAAAAGCCTTCCAACCACGTCAAGGTAACCCCAGAAGGCTTTTCATTTATGTGATCACAGTAACGTATACTAAAACCCCTTTGTTTTTGTGTAATTTTTACCTTTTTGGCTGTTAGGTGGGTCAAAAATGCTCATTTGAGTATGTGAATCAAGGAAAAGACCATAACGTAAAGGAAGTTAGTGCTTTGGAAGCATTTTGTTATGCACATCAATGGATGGATGGACAAATTAAGGTTGGGAGAATGAGAAAAACTTTTTTTAAAGCAAATGTATTTGCACTGAAAATCTACTACAGACATTTTGATTGCTTAATTAATAAACTAAATCTACATGAAAAACAATTAGTACTTACAAAAAAATATTACTGTAAACAAAGGAACCTGTTCCAAACCAACTTCAAATGTATGAAAACTAATATTTATATTAATGAACTACAAAGATCACTGGAGAGATGTAATTGTACCTCCTGAAATGTTCTGCAATCGCTTTCAGATACTTTAAAAAATAAAAAGATGAATACATATTTCCCTGTCTAATATTTGCATGTTTTCTGAAAAAGATATTAGATGACCCAACACTAAATACCAAAACGAATTTATCTCAACAAATCCTACCTTGCTCATATACAACTGTAAATAGATTCAGCGTTATGAAAGCTAACACTCACAGAACATGGACCATGTAAGTTTATCCACCTCATTTCCTTCCCTTATTAACTACTGAATTATTCAAGGCTACAGCCTTCCAAGTTCAATTCATTAGCAAACATACTCAAGTCCCGTGTCAATCACATTAGAATGAAAGCTGAATTTTTTATGAAGGATAACCTAGGGGGAAATATTTTATGGTATGCTCTTATTGGCATAAAAACACACACTCAAAGCTTTAGTACAAAAATCCAGCAGCTGGGTATAAACACTGGCAAACATCCATGATACCTCTGCTTTTAATTCTTATGTAGTTTATACTAAATAAATATATTTGCAAAGTCTTAAAGGACAACGCCATCCTCATAATGACATCTTTAAAAAAATAGCCTATGTAAAATATGCTGAAATATTCTATCTTGTCCTCTGAAATCATTAGCTTATGCCTGCTATGCTCCTGGATGTGTGTGTTAAAGGCTGTATTTTTTTCATGTCACCTTCACCAATTTAGTGAGCTGGATATGAGTTTGAAAATTCTCAGAAAAGGCAGCTAAGGGATTTGCATTCAGTGATTGGTTGTGGTTTCAACAGAAATTTTGCAGTATTTCAGGTTAGTATTACCGTATATATTTAAGATTTCTAACTATGGGGTTGGGGAGTGATTATTTGAGGGCTGGACATGAGCTTTAAAAAAATATTTATTTCCAAGTTTCTGCCAAAAAAGAAGCCCAAAACAAATTTATTTTAGTGGTGTTTGCTAAGAGTGGTGTTTGGAGTGAGATTTGTCTCACTTCAAATTTGAAAAGGGCTATTTTTATTTAAAAAATTCTCCTGATGATGGGACAAAAGAGAAATAAAGGGGCGTTGCATACTTGGCTTACCTGACTGAGATCCCGTGATGCAGTAAACCCCTTTGCAAGAATTAATGCCAGTGGTGTGACCACAAGCCTACAATTTCTGTCACCATCAGCTGTTTTAAAACAGCTGATCATTTGTAAGAAGGAAACATACTTACGATCAGCTGTTTAAAAGACCGGACCTCAAGTTCCAGAACCAAATCGAAAGTTTAGGTCTGGTCTTTTAAACAGCTGATTGCGCATATATTTCATTCATACGCACGATCAGCTGTTTAAAAATAGCAGATCATGAAGGGGGGTGGTTCAAGGGCTCGGCCTCCAATCTCATGGGGGGCCCAGGCTCCTGCAGCTACGCCCCTGCTTACTTGTCAGGCCCCTTCAAGGCTCACTTCCCGGTCAGTCTCCTCAGCCAATAGGAGGTGCCAGGGAAGTACTTCTGGGGATGCTTCTATATATACCAGTCACCTCGTTGGGTAAGTGCAGATTGTTGTTAATTTGTTGCTACTTTTGGCTCTTTTCTTTGTGGTTTTCCTGCCCTGTTCTTCTGTGCTTTGTATCCTGCTTCAACCCCTGCCTTTCAGCCTGCCAGTGACTCCTCCTTCTGCTACCAGTACAACCATGGTCTCCATCCTCACCAGTACTGCCTTGGTCTCCATCCTCAATCAGCCAGCTTTTGTTACCAGTAGAGCCTTGGTCTCTATACCCATCAACCACTCCAGCTTCCAGTATGGCTTTTGTTCCCCATCTCTGTTAGCCTGCTTCTGCTACCAGTACAGCCTTGGTCTCCATCCTCAATCAGCCAGCTTTTGCTACCAGTACAGCCTTGGTCTCTATCTTTACTATCATTCCTGCTTCCAGTACAGTTTTAGTCTCCATATCTGCCTGCCTACTTCTATTTTCCATATCGCCTTGATCTCCTGTGATCCAAACTACCACTTAAGGCTTCATTTAGCCACAGACTGTTTTCAGAATACTCTTGCCTCCATTTGACATTCTTACCCTACTCTGTTTTGGGCCACCTGTATTCTCTACCAGTGTGTGCCATAAGTGAGAATAGTAATTGCTGCCACCTTCACCACTGAGGCCCCGCCAGATACCTTTGACTTTCAGTTTATGCTGCAAAATGTTGGAAAATGGAGCTGCCACCTCAGAATTAGTGTAAAACACATGCTTACCCAATAATACATAGGGTAGCGTGGGTTTTACACACTAATTCAGTGCATAGCATCCGATAGAGCATTACCCAGTAAATGTCAGAGAACAGCGACACGCTACCATGGTGGCTCCAGACGCCATATTCTGGCTGGTGCGTCTTTGGTTTCCGGCGCATCCTCTCGGCGTTTGGCACTTTTTGATGCGTGCTTAGCTCCCCTTGGAGCGTGCTTGGCTCCCTTTGGAGCGTGCTTGGCTCCCCTAAGGTGCACGGACGGTTCTAGCTCTTCTGTTGCCTTGTTTCCGTGCAAGTAGGAGATTGGATGGAGGAGATCTAATCAATTTGAAAATGCTCTGCAACCAATCCCTGCATAAGGCTCTTGTCCTTCCAAGTTCCCATTGGCCCTCTGTCCTATTTATGCCCTGATCATTTCCAAGGCTCTGTAGAGGTTTTGGGTTTTTTAATTTTTTTTTTTAATAGATTTATCAAGAACTTTTCTACTTAAGTGACCTAATTAACTAATTTGACTAAAAATGTTGCTTATTATTCTTCCTGGTCTCAGGAAGCTCAGGAATCTTTTCTCAAAATCATATAAGTCTTCTGTGAAGCCCCTGTCTTGAGACCTCCCAACATTAATCTGCCTTTTATTCTTGAAATAAATTCACCTGAAGTAGGAGTATGTGCCTATCTCTCCAAAAAGTTTTCTCAATTATGACATCAGTAATGGGGAGTTATTAGCAATTGAGGTAGCCTTTGAAGAGTGGAGACAATGGTTGGAGGGGGTACTTCACCCCATCACTGTCTTCACCGACCATAAAAACCTTGTGAATGTGAAAATTTAATTTTAGACAGGCCCTTTTTTTCTTGATTCCGCTTACAGATCTGCCTCTAAAAATATAAAGGCTGATGCCCTTCTATGTCATTTTCCTGATTTCACATCCGAAACTTCACCTGAACCTATTCTTCCTGCCCATTGCTTCCTGAATGCTTTATCTACCTCTCAACTATTCCCTAATCTTTCAGACCTTCTTAGTCCCTTTCAGTCAGATGTTCCTCCTGGTAAAACCTATAACTGTTTGTTTGATCCTCTTGCTCTTCACCTACAGGTAATTCAACAATTCCATGAATCTAAGTTAGCAGGGCACATGGGTGAGAAAAAGACCCTTAAAGGGTATGTCCACCCCTAAAATAGGTTTTTAATATTCTGCTCCCCCATGTCCCCCAGCCCCAACTGCATGTTTCTTTTTTTCAAAAGGCTCCCCAAACTCTTAATTACCTCCCCTTGATCCTCCGCCGCACTGCCGGCCCTCTGCTTGTGAGAATACAAGCAGAGGGGCGGGACAGGCAGTCGCGTCTGTGATTGGCTGAGCGGCAGCCAATCACGGACGCGGCTGCCGGTCATTCAGTGCAGCTGAGGAAAGCGGAGAGGTAAGTGTTTGGGGAGCTTTTTGAAGAAAAAAAAACATGCGGTTGGGGCTGGGGGACATGGGGGAGCAGCATATTAAGGGGGTTTAATGCTAGGGGGAGGGATAGTAGAACGGGAGGGAGAGGGAGGGAGAGGGAGGGGGAGGTAGGGGGAGGGAGGGGGGACAAGGGCTGCAGTGCGCATGGCAAATATCTACCGGAGGCAAGATAGCAGGCAGAGCCCTGCTATCCTCCTGGTGGTTAGTTTTGGGACTTTGGGGGGGGGTTTCCAGGAGAACCCTATGGAGATGGGATGTGAGGTAAGGATTAAACTACACTACATGGTGGGGCCAGTAGTTTGGGGGATTATAGTTTTGGGGGTGGACATGCCCTTTAAGCTGTTATCCGTCAAGTTTGGTGGCCTTCTATATCCAAAAACGCCAACGTTTATGTAAAAGCCTGTGTAGTATGCGCACGCAGTAAAACTCTAAGAAATACTCCTTCCGGTACTTTAATGCCCCTACCGCTACCCACCACACCCTGAAGGCATATGTCAATGGATTTCATTGTTGAGTTACCTATTTTACTAGGGTCTACAGTTATTTTGGTGGAAGTAGACTGATTTAGTAAAATGGTTCACTTACCACTTAGCAAGCTTCCTTCTGCTAAAGAGCTATACATTTACAGGGCGATGCACCAACGGGCGCATCACTCCTGATTTGGAGTTTAAGTCATGCTAACCGATGTTGTATCGGTTAGCGTGACTTTAACTCCTTCCTTGCGGCGGCTGCGTGGCTAACGCGAAAGTTAACAGCGCAGCTGCCGCAAGCGATGTTATATGCCGAAATAGGCATTTTATTGCGGCACTTTCAATGCCAGCTAATAGCTGGAGTTAAAAATGGCGGAATAGAAAATCGCCAGGGAGCGATGTTCCGAGCGCCGCTATCGGCATATAACATCGCCGGGCTGTTTGCACCGGGTTGCCGATAGCGGCGCTCAGTGCATCCCCGTTTGTTTGTTAAACACATATTCTAACTCCATAAAATTCACGAAAATATTGTCTCAGATGGAAGTGTGCAGTTTGTATCCTAGTTTTGTTGAGCTTTCTATGTATGCTTAGGCATCTCTTTATCTTGCTCTTCTGCCTTTTCATCCTGAAACTAATGGTCAGACGGAGAGGATCAATCAGTCCTTGTTTTTTTCTAATTGCCAAGAAACGTGGAGTACAGAGTAACCTATAAGGTAATTTTACCTCCGTCAATCAAGAGTCTTCACATTTCATGTTAACTTTTTAAAATCTTCTCCAATTTAAATTCAGGGTAAAGTCTAGAAAATATTGGGATCAAAATTCTCTAGCCCTAATAAATGTTTGTTATTTCAGTTTCTCCTCCTTATCATTTACTATATCTTCCTGCTCCTGTCGTCTCACTTGTCGATCTCCTGGTTTTCCTGGGTATACCCCACCTCATCATCTAAATCTTGCACTGGGAGTAACCGTATACAGCGAGGCACAACAAGTCTCCCAGTAGAAAGAGATCCCAATTTCCAAAATGGAGACATCAATACTCGGTGCTCCAGTAAGGTGGCAAGCATATCACAGTACAGAAACAAGGACTGTGCACACAAGTCTGAAATGCAAAAGGTGCTTATTAAAACATAAATAAAACACCATATGACGTTTCGGTGCAGTGCACCTATATCAGACATATACAAAAGATAAAAGAACCAACATGTCCTTAAATAGGCTAGAGATCAAACATTTTTGACATCTAGTGGCTACTTATCAATAAAAACACACATTACATAAAATGGAAGGGAAAGTTCCCCACTAGTCACCCAAAGAACATTCTCTTTTTACATTTACAAGTGGGCCTCTTTAGAAGATTTCTAGAAGCACATTTACAACATTTACTGCACTGGCTCCTCCCCCATTGGTATCCCGGACACTTTTTATAGCTCTGGTATAAATGAAAGTATGTTAAATGGGAACCGTGGACTCCATACAAATGCCCACAATACAAACACATTTGAAATGTTGTGTATTTATTTGTTGCTACTTAAAACATGGGCATATGATCATTAGTCATGTTTAGTATTTCCGAAAGAATTGTGGAAAATGGCAAAATAAGACCAATGAGAGATTGGTTGCAATATTTCACTTTGGTGAAAATCCAGGTTTTAAATCCATTGGTTTAAAACCTATTACAGCCTTGCTGTCAGGAATCGCTTACCTGTCTTAACCCCTGTAGCACATCTTCTTCTTGACCTGCTTTGGGGGGTTTATGTTATCTCTGGCTGTACTTGCGTTTCCGGTATATGTTCTAAAAATAAACAGTAGCAATCTGAGCATTTTGCCAATGCTATTCATAACTTTAAGTGAGTATAACTAAAAAAATGGTTGAACCTGATGGGTTTCGGTGGTGGGTTTACAAAACAGTAGCGAGCTGAGCATTTTGACAATCATATACATAATTTAAAACAACAATTTGTAAACAATATGAAAGCAGTATAATAGAACATGTCTACAACATTAAGGATGTACAGTAATATAAAACCAAACCTAAACTTCAAACCAAATCTAAACTTACCTGTACAGTAACATTTTGCAGCATTGATGCAGAATTTAAGTTTTGACAGTAACTTTACTCCTTATAAGGATTTTAAGGATATTTTCAAACACAACCAATATTTTTTAGCTGATTTTTCACAATATCAGTAGAAAAATAGTTTGAACAAATTGGTAGATAATGCTTGTCTAGATAAAAACTCTACTCTTAGGTTGCACAAGGCACTGAAAATGAATGGAGACAGTGCTTCAAGTGTGGCAGCAAAAAATATTTTTTGGTTGGACAGAAACAAGATAAAATAGATTTCAGGCACTGAACACATCTACTGCTGGTTATACAATAGGAAATTTACCTGTTTGAGTGACTGACATGTGGTTGATGTTTGATTACATACTTGTAAGATATTGTCTTGTATAAAGAGGGGAATAGATTCCAGGGAGAAAAATATTATTCCATCTCTTCACAAGGCACTGATAAGGTCCCTTTTTGAGTTTGCAGTGCAGTTTTGTAATCCTATTTAAAAAATGGACATCTTGGAAATGTAATGAGCCCAGAGAAAGGCAACTAATTAAAAAGGGGAATGGAGTTGCTTGACTTTGCAAAAAGTTTAGTCAAGTTGGAGCTATTTACTTTGGAGAAGTGGTAATTGTGCGGGGATATGATCACTTTGCACAACTATTTTAAACTCTCTGGTGCATTGTTCAACAATTTCAGAATACTTACTTACTAAACATCCTTTATGATTAGAAGAAAATAATTTCATCTAAGCTAAGGAAGAATTCCGCCCCTCATCTTAGGTGGGTTTTCTTTTTGCCTTCTTCTGGATCAGATGTTAGGTAGGGTTAATGATAAAGGTTGGACTGGATGGACCTATGTCTCTATTCATTCACCTCCATTAATATGTTACTATGTTACAAAATGAACGGATCAGGACTGGTAAAACCACCAGCCTTTTTAGATATTAGTCAGACAGAGGTAAGAGCTGATATTCCAGTATGTGGATGCTCCCCAGACATTCAAGCTTTGTTCGTAGAAGAGAGTAAAATGAAATACAGAGCCAGAGGTTGTAAGCTGTATTATATCTGGAAACTTTTAAGGGGGAGTTCTTTAAAATAAATGCACTTCCCATATAATTATTTAAATGAAGGGGGAGATTTTCAATATACTTCTCCTTTAATAACACTTATTGCAGACCTATCAGGACTATATCATATACTTTTAAATTGACTTGCAGGCTCAATGCTATTTGTAAAATTACACGCTATCCTTATAGACATACTATTAAAATGTGATAAAGTAATAATACTTTTTCTATGAATAATAAAATTAGTTCTGTTGGTCCATATTACTTTTCACACTTTACATATGGTGGGCGTCTGGTAAAAGGAAAGCTGGGAGGAAAAATGCTTAAAAGCCTCACATTACATCTTAATGCCTTTTTCAACCTGCTGAAAAGCATCCAATTTGGTACTTAGAACACTTTAGAAATAAATGTTAAAAACATAAATCACAGATGCAGGCTGTATATATCATAAGCAAAACAACTTTAATTCTAAAGATTAGATTACTGTGAAATGATAATCACTGCTGTGCCTAGTGGGAAATATCTTTCTGTGAGCATCTGATTGCAGAAAGAATAATCTCTTGATGTCCACCAATCATATAAAAACACAGTGGCAATGCTAAGTAATTATGCATGTCTTCAGTCTGGTGATAAATGAAACTAAAAATCCTACAGGTTTCAACCCCCCAGAGAAAACAGAAGAATTTTTGTATCTGATTTTTTCTCCAAAATATTACATCAATGGAATTTTTTTCTCCAGGGGGTCAATTTTGTTCTATTTGAATACATCATATCCAGCCCAATATCTGTTTATTCAAAAAGTTGTATAATCATTTATTTGTAGAGATCCACACATTCATTTTTCAATTCTGGCTGGGGGACCTTGTGCTTATATTTAATGTTCATTTCTGTCATTCTTTAGTGGCTTCATTATGATCCTTTCAACATTATAAATCAAATAGTATTACTACAAATGAGTTCGAACCCCCGGTGAAACAAGATTACACAAGATTGAAATAGCTATATAACATGAGTTTATAAATCTTGGAATTTAGTTGAAAACAAAATAAATATGTTATTTAACATATATTTATTGTTACCAACTGACAAAAGCCTTTTTAGAATGTTCTGAGTAAATATAAATATTTTTATTGTGTGTGTATGGGTTTCATAGAAAAGAAAAGTAGAGTGGGTGTATTTGTATTTATAAACATAAAACTAACTTTTATGAGGATTTTGGTATGGTTGCCATGGAAAGGGAAAGGTGAGTTTAGGGGTAAATAAGCAGATTTAGATCTGGAAACAGATTGGCACAACAGTTGGTACATCAGTTGGTGTGTGTACTTGCATCTGTGTGGGGATGGTGGGTACATTTTTGCTTTATAACTGTAAAACTAAATTTTCGATGAATTATGTATTGTTCCAATTAAACAAAAGGGTGGGGTAGGTGTTGGAGTGCATCAGTAGGTTTGTGTACATTTAAAACTAACAATTTAAAAGCTTTAGATATGGTTTCCACTGAAATGAAAGGGTAGGGTGGATTTAGGTGTGCATCTGTTTCAGTGTTCCCTCTAAGCTGTGCAATCATGTGCTAGTACACACCAGTAAGCACATCTGTGGAATATAAAGCTGTGGTGTGTAGCGCACAAAATTTAAATTTTTGTGCCCACAGAAAATATATGTTTGTGCACACATATGATTTAAAACTAGAGGGGGAATTGATTGATTCAAGTAGCTGTGGGTATGTGTGTTTAAATGGGGCCTGGGGGTCTGTTTTTGATTTTATTATCTTAATTATTGTGCGTTCATTTTGTAATTTTAGAACTTTTATTATGAAATGGTCTGTGCATTTTTTATTTTTGTTTCTATATTTGAGTGTGTCAGTGTGAGTTAGAGTACACCTCAGACATTTTCAGTAGCCCCTGTAGACCCCTGGGCCCTTTGGTACACAACCCATGTAGTCTTCAAACAGCCTTGTAAGCATTTAGCATGTGCACCTATTGTCCACACCCTTACCCCACTAGGCACATATTTTCTATACAGATGTCTCTACATATGGAAATCTAACATTTTGAAAACTACAATTTTTCAGCCAGCATGAATTGCAATTGCTTTGAAGTTTCCACTACAGTTTTCTAGTGAAACTTACCTTTGACGTAAGGAAAAAAAACAAACATACAATTTGATTAAAAGTGTGTGGATGTGTACTGTACCTGTCATGTCTGGAAATTTCTTACTTACGGTAGTATTTTAGTTATTGGTGTTATTAAGTTATTCAACATTAGCGCTATTTGGGGAGTGCCCTAAAGAGAGAAAGTCTGTTACCAATATATTGTGATAAAAACAACCAAATATAATGTTCCCCACTACTGTTAAACTTCACTAAACCAAATGATTGCAAAATCATAAAAATTCTTCTGGAGTATGAAGTGGGAAATTCTGCTCGCACTGACAAGGTTAACAACATATATTTTATATGATATCTGAGCAAACAGAAGTTCTTATCGTTAAAAATGGTGCTAATTTTGCCCCAACCAATCAGATGTTAGCTTTCAAATGTTAAATAAGATCTGATTGGTTGGGGAAAAATTAGCACCATTTTAAACGATAAGAACTTTTATTGAATAACCCTGAGAGTCTTTAGTATTCAGCAAATTCTTTTGTATATTTTATAAAGAAAAAAAACAACTAAAACCAAGCTCGTAAAACAACGCAAAATGTTTTCTTCCCTGCACCTGAACATTAATTTTATGATTTTCGATTTATCCCCTGCAAAATGTTTCTTGGATATTTAATATATCAAAATTGCAAAACAAGGGTCCAGGGCTGCAAATTTGTTTTGAAACCTGTGATTTACTACAGGTTGAAGATTTGCTTTTCACAAGACTTAATAAACTGAGGCAAAATTGAATAAGGCGAGCATGAAGTTAAATTGCCTGACAAAAAAAACTGATTACTGCTATTGCATTACTGGCTCTATACAAATCTATCAGATTTACATGTTTTGTAGCTACATTCGTGGGTGATCTTTTTTTCTTTTATAAACAAATGTTTTTTAGTACTCACGATAACAAAAAAAAAAAACCCTTAACTTTGTTTTATGACCCATCCATTATATGCACCAAAGTCTCTGGCCCTTTGGAACCAAAGAATGTTATTGGAAAGAGATTGTGATAATGTCCTTGCATGATCTGAGCTATGCAGCTGGGATATTTTTATGATTGAGGTAGCCTTCTCCCTTGCAGCCATAAAAGTAAAACAATAAATCTACATTTTCCAATTTCTCCTCGTTATGAATTCTTACTGCAGCTATAAATTGTATGTGTGGGTGCACACACACATACACATACACACACACACACACCAATATTATATATAATATATATATTATATTCATTTTGATATAATATATATTATATATATATATATATATATATATATATATTGCAAAATGAATACAAACTTTTTTAGGGAACAGAGAAATTATGAAACTTTCTATTGCAGAAGGACTTTGGGATTTCATTTTAGCACTGGTTTCATCAAAGGTTGGTTGGCATAATCCTTTATTCACAGAAGGCATCCACTGTTGCCACTCAGCTGTACAAGAAACAACAAGTTTATATTAATATCTTACCTCTGGCAAACATGCTCTCTGTATCCTTTATTAACTATTGCCTTAAAGTACATAGGAAATTGGTTTTTTGCTCTTTCAGTCAAGCTAAAGGGATAAAATGAGAAGTCACTGATATGATATAAATTTCTGTTGTATTGCGTAAACATCAAAATATTAATGTTAAAGTTTCTTGAAGTTTCCACCCTAGATACAATGAATTATATATATAGCTTATATAGTATATATATATATATATATATATATATAGTTTATAGGACAGAGTCACAGTCTAAGTGACAAAATTGGGATGAGTGATGTATTGCTGTGTCACACATATAGAGATTATGACCATGTGAAATTCTGTACAGGTACAAAATGGCTTTGCATGTGGGACACATGCAAAGATTAGCTAACAAAGGGCATGTGATGTAAGTGATGTCAGTTATGAGCCCTTGTCTCTACATTTCATAGGCTTAGATTGACTTTGAACAAACATGTGGCCACATACTAGAATGATAGTAGTTACTAGAAAAAGGACTATACTATTGGCTGGGGAAAACCTATGAAATATGTTGGGTGTTGTTAAGTTTAGACACAGAACTTTCATGGGAGGTTTGAAACATGAGGAACTGAAACCATTACTGGTGAGAGTTTTGCTTTTATTTGACTGTGGAATTATTCTTGTTTGTGCTTTTATCTATATTGATAACTGTTTCTGCCTGTTATGTGAATTGCAGCTTCCTCTTCCACCCCTTTCCCTTGCAAAGTTTAAGTCAAAATATGCCCATATGTAAATATCTTTGGTTATGGTGTCATATTTAGTCTCATATACTACAGAGGGTGAAAAAAAAGTGTTTGGTTGTGCAAATATACCAGGCTACCAGTTCAGTTATTGACACCCACATACTGCAACCATCTTATGTGCATGTGTAGGATTAAAGTGCAAATGTGATAAAATCAGCAAATAAGGAATCAAATACTAAATGAAATAAAAATTAAAATCAAATAAACCTGTAACAGCCACTGACTTTGGTATTCACCTGAACAGGAACAGACAGAAGGTGGTGTTCAAAACACTACAAAATACAAAATATTGTATATGTAAATAGCTTTCGTAATGGTGTCATAATGTCAAATATATTACAGAGGGTGCAAATAACAACATTTGGTATTGTGCAAATATTAAAGATACTAAAAATAACTAGTTCTAAAAATAACTGGTTCTAATTAGCAGTACATGCAAACAAGTGCTTCCGTAATAAATTAAGCCAAAGGCACACACAATGATATTAATAAAGACCTCATATCCACACACTTTCCCACACATACATTGCTTACATAAATCCACAGTTCACCACCCATTTTAATAGGATATAAACATTTGCCGGTAGATTCACCTAGAGCCTCACATGCTCTGGTCAAATCTCCTAGAAGAGATTCACTAGAGGAAGTGCATGCTATATGGTGAATCTCAAGCCAATAAGACTTTAACGCCATTATCCAGCGTTAACAACTTATGCTTAATGAGCCGCAGCCTCTGGTGAATAGGCAGCAGCAGCTTGCAATCGTAAATCAGTTAGTGTGACTTTACCCCAAAAATCTTGTGCGGCCACCCAAATAACTCTGCCTGTATTTGTTATGCAACTGTTATAAATAGTGAGTCCATTTCAGTAATACAAATACAGAGACAAATAATTATCTACAGTATATTTATTAAGACTATACACATACGTTATATAGCGTGCACAAGTATATATATATATTTTTTTTTTTTTTTATATATATATAATATGTTGTTTGTAATACTTTACAAACTAATGCAACCAGGATTTATAGGATTTCTCTTTTCATTAAACTTTTTCTGATTTGTTTTGACTTTTTTGTATAGATGGCAATTTTAAAAAAAAGTTGAAACATGTCCTCATTGATATGATTACAATATGATTTATATTCACTGTATCCACACATAGCCAAACAGACAAACACACACACATATTTTCCACTGTGCAACACACTTTTAGTAGTACTTATGTATATATATATTAGACATGTTCGAAAATTGAAAGTTTCTGTCCATTTTTAGGGAAAATAGTAATAGTGGGTTACTGTAAATGACACAGAGACCTGGGAACCCGTAAATATAAACAAATTTTTTATTTTAAAACTATCTTTCCTCACGATTGGGCTGTTTTCAAGCTTCAACTTCTATTTTCGAGGGTTACTGAAACGATCATTACTTTTCGAAGGTTACCGAAATTTCAATATCGATAATCATTTGAAGATTCGAAACCAGTTCTATTCGAACCCACATTACATCTCTTAAATACAGCGGGCCGCAATCAGGGGGTACAGGTGATACTTCTGTACCAGGCCCGAGAGGCTTATGGGCCCGGAGGGAAGACCACATGTGGGGCGCCCGCTATGTTAATTTTTACGCGACACACGTAACGTCAATTTACATTTATCGACTACGTATTAAGAGTCACCGTTCAGCTCGGGTGACAACTACGGTTGTGCATTGGCATCCATTGGTGAATGGGATGTGAGCACACGTCCCTCACACGTCGTTACACATGCCCGCGTGCCGCGTCGTGACGTCAATCTATAAGGCCGTCCGGCCGCGGTGCTGCAACTTACTTTTAGTGGAACTGGAAGACCTGCTGGCTTGCTCCTCCTCTTTATCCCTCCTCCAATTCAGACGCCGGGGGAGGTAGGTAAGTATTCGGAAGGAGGAGAGCTGCCTGTAATGGCTGAACCTGAGCGGGCGCGCGCAAAGTGACACCTGACAGGCCAGCTCACCCAACAGCACAGTCGTTCCACAGTCCACTGAGTCCAGAGAGACCATCCAGACCAACCAGACCATGACACCACAGACTCCACAACTGGCACAACAGTAACCTCTCAACGTGTGTTCCACCATCAAGTCACAGTCAAAGACGGTGAACCGCACCTGCACAGCACACACCTGCCTGGCATCCACAAATTGTATGTAGATATATTGGATGTTTATTGATTTTGCTTTTGCCAACTAACTTTGCTTGGGGCAGGGGCTCAGGCTGTAAAGGAGGGGGGTGCAGCTGGGGCCCGATAATTTCTACCTAGTATGGGGGCCCTGAAAATTCTGATGCGCGCCCTGTATATATATATATATATAATATAATAATATATAAATATTATTTATATAATATAATATTAATATATATATTATATATATAAATCCAAATGTAGTAAAGATCAGGAGTGAGATCTACTCTTCAGAGTAGCACCAGGGAAGTAAAGACTGAGGAGTGAGTACTATCATTACATATATATTTATTTAGATGGATCAGAGAAATGGGGATAAAAAAAGTTACAAAAAAGAAAATGCTGTGTCTATAGGCCTGATCAGATGAGTTTGCTTTCCTGTGCAATTGAGAACAGTACCCCTTTTTCTACATAAAGGGTTAGACGCGATTCTATACTCTTCTGATCACGTTTTGCTATCCGCTAGCAAAAATGCATGCTGTGGCATTGGGGTGGCCACACAATGCGATGCGCTCGGTTCTCTGCATGCAATCACATTTTTTGTGCAAATCACATGCAAAACTTCAACTCAATTGCACCGCATTGAGATTGCGCTTTTCCCACATATTCAATGTTTTGTTGTGTGGCCGTAGCAATAAGAAAGAGTTAGGTACATATAGGACAAAGATAATGTTAATAATTAGTTAATTAAGAGTAAAAAAGTATGCTAAATATGTACTTGTTTGTCTTCATAATAGGTACATAAATAGTAAATAAAACTGATAATCATTCTAATATTATAACCCACTGCTATTTTGTTATTATTTTAACTAAAAGGCCCCCTTTTGTGCATTACATGCAGATTACAGTACATTAAAGGCAACCTTGACTTCAAAAAAAGTTTTTATCATAATGCTGAATTGCTAGTGGTTAATCTCAAAGTCTACCATTCCTACCTTCCTCTGAGATTGCATATTCCTCTGTAAATTTGTTTCGTAGGCAGGATAAGAGATAGATATGGCATCTCCCTATCCTTATTTTAAATATTTATTAGCCTCAAACTGTGAATACTGGCTCAGT